>JASAND010012459.1:0-37656 GCA_030248195.1 Trissonchulus latispiculum
TTATCGACTGCCGAGTACGAAAATGAGCAAGCGCGAAATTTAATTCACAACCAAATGCGAAAGTACGTTCACCTACCTCTGATTCCGCTGCAGCTAAACCATGGCCTCACGGTTGTTATCATTATTATTCTGATAGGGTGTGTGATTGTATGGTGGGTCACGCCTTGCGGACGAAAGTGTAGGGATAGAATTCGCCGACGACCAAAGCGGGGTTCACCTCCTCCTAGGCCGAAGATTTCAGCCCCTGCAGATGTTCGTAGAGCGAGCGAAGCAGTCTTTAGCGACGATGAGGAACCCACCGTAGAGTTAGGATCCGTCTCGCCAGAAATGGAGACAATACCTTTGCGATCCAAGGAACCACCGGTTAACGAGCACTTAGATAGGATTCGTAAGGCCGCCGCTAACCGTTGCCAGATCTCACCCGCCTATAGACCTCTAATGAGGGACACGTCAATAGCCTCCTCCATGTCTGATTATAGCGCTGAGTTGGACGCTAGTGCCCAGCTGTTGACTGATGACAGCCAGGACAGTAGGACCTCACCCTTGATAGACCTCCATCATGGAAATAGAAAGGGATCAGACTGCCGGATTGTTCGATTCTCACGCCAGGATACCCGGGAAAACACCGATTCGGAGGAAGACCGGATTAAGGGCCGGGCCAGCGCAGAACAGTCCGATATGGCCACTAGTCCCATTAAGAGAACTAGCAAAGGGCCCCAGGTGGACCTAGATCCCCGGGGAGGCAGCACTCCAGCCAGAGCTTCTTCACGTAACTTCCGCAGACCAGTAAATGCTCATTCTGTCTTGATGGTCAGGACGGTACCCCTCTTTATCAGCCTTATGATCTTGGGACAACCGGTACAAGCCCTCTTTGACACCGGCGCTTTAGTTTCTGTTATGTCTGGGGGTTTGGCCGAGCGATTAGGATTACCTTTAGAGCCCCTAGAGCCCACTAGATACATTCGTACTGCCAATGGGAGTAGGTGTGAGATTAAGGGTAGCGTCGTAGTGCCCGTGTTCTTTAAAGGAGCCGAGCGACAGATTCCCAGCCGTCGGTGGAGGTTTGTGGTAGTGGATCAGCTGACCGTTGACTGTGTGATGGGTTCGGACTACATGATCACTTACCCTGGTGAGATTTCCCTTGATCTAGGACAACACACCGTTACCTGGCCCTCCACTCGAGGTCATCGGGTTACCATACCATTCCAGGCCCCCACTACGAATCCTCGACTTGATTTGCATCTCATAGGTATAGCCAATCAGAGTAGGTCCGTTAGGAACAAGGAAGAAGTTGCCCTTACCGTTCCTCACCGACCGCTGCCCATGATCTTGGTAAATGTCAGTGAACAACCTGTTCAGGCCTTAGTGGACACCGGGGCAAACCTCAGCTTGATGAGCGAAGGACTGGTACGATCTCTGAAGTTGCCCGTGAGGCCATTAGACAAGGCTCCGCGCGCAGAAGGGGTAAACGGACAAGCTCTTAAATTTAAGGGTGCCGTACGGGTACCTGTAGGGTTCTACGACACACCGGGAATTAGCATAATGCATACCTTCTTGGTCCCTAAGGGACTAGCAGAGGATTGTTTGATTGGCACCGATTTTATTCTCGAACATGGCGGCGAATTCAGCCTAAATTTTCAAAAAGGGGAATTAAGCCTTAATAAGCCGAGTCACCCGCCCATGCAAGCTAAACTTATCCAGCATGCGCCTTTGACTGAGACCGCGTTTCGAGTATCTGCTATGCGAAAAGTTACCGTGCCCGCCTATGCAGAAGTCGCTGTCCCGGGGCTAGTCGAGAGCTTACAGCCACTTAATTATGAGGGACTTTTTGAGCCGGATGCGCAAAAATTTGAGAACACTCACTCTACTTTTCAGGTTCTGCCCGCAATGGTGAACTTAGAACAGCAGTATATACCTGTCATTATGAGAAACGAGACCGGAACCGATCTGGTCGTCCACGAGAATACCACACTCGGGAATGTTGTTCCCCAACGGGAACTAAGGAGGGGCAAAGGCGCAACTCATTTCTCCAAAATTCGCAACGCTGAGGGTAAAGTTATCCAGTTGGGAAGTTACTTTCGAGGTAGGGGACCCACCACTACCGGAAACTGCTCACATCAAGTTAAGGCCTGCAGAAGCATAAAACCGTGTCTGCTCTCTGACTTACCCCCTCCTATGAGAAAGATCTCATTTGACGAGACTAAACTATCTGAACATGAACGAGGCCAATTTCTTGGCATGTTAAACGAAAATATGAACTGTTTCTCGCAACATCCGTTTGATATCGGCAAATGCACCATTTTCCAAGCACACATCAACACGGGGGAGGCTAAGCCTATTTATGCAACCCCCTACCGGCTTCCGGTACACCTGAGACAGCCCCTGCTCGAAGAGTTAACTGAGATGTTGAAGTACGGGCTTATAAGACCCTCTACGAGCCCTTGGAGCTCGCCTATGATCTATGTACCTAAGCCTGGTGGCAAACTTCGATTGTGCGTAGATTTTCGGAAAATCAATAAAATTAGTGACCCCGACGTATACCCCATACCGCGAATTGATGATATCATGACCTCCCTGAAAGGCGCAAAGTTTTTCTCAACGATTGATCTTAGCAAGGGGTTCAACCAAATTGAATTAGACGAAGAATCTAAAGCAAAAGCCAGCTTTAACACTTTCCACGGTCAGTTCGAATATAACGTTTTGCCCTTTGGGCTTAAGTGCGCGCCGGGCAATTTCCAACGATGCATGGAACGAATTTTGGGGGATTTGCAGTGGAAAAAATGTATCATCTACATTGATGACATTCTGATCTTTTCAAAAACATTCGACGAGCACCTTGAAATTATGCAGGAAGTTTTCGATCGCTTGCGAGCCGCTGACCTGAAAATGAACCCTGAGAAGTGTCACTTTCTTAAGGAATCTGTCACCTACTTGGGCCACATCATTTCGGAAAACGGGGTAGAGCCGCTGAAGGAGCGTATACAGGCCATCCATGACCTAGCCGTGCCCAAACAGATTAAGGACGTAGAAAGTTTCCTTGGCATGTGCGCATATTACGCGAAATTTATCAAAGGGTTCGCTCACCTGGCCGCTCCGCTTTACTCGTTAAAAAAGAAGGGAGTTAGATTTGTCTGGAATAACACCCACCAGCAAGCTTTTGATCTACTGAAGAAAAGTTTAGTCGAAGCCCCGGTACTCGCCCATCCAGACCTAGCTAAGGGCTTTGTCCTACACACGGACGCCTCTGACCTCGGGTTAGGAGCTGTATTGTCACAGGAACAAGATGACGGCAAGTATCATCCTGTGGCCTATGCTGCCCGCTCTTTGAAAAAATACGAGCGAAATTACTCTACGCACGACAAGGAGTGTTTAGCTATGAAATTTGGGATCGAACACTTTCGGCACTATCTTTACGGGGGACCGCCGTTTACTTTATTCACTGATCATTCGGCTCTCCGGTGGCTTATGAAGCACCCCCCTCGAAACTCTCGACTTGCCCGCTGGCAAATGACCTTTTCAGAATATGATTTTGAAATTAAACACCGGAACAACCCGCAGCTGAGGAACGCAGATGGGTTATCAAGGAATCCCTTATTTGCGGATGTTGCTAAAGGGTATCAAGGGGATGAAGGGGAAAACGACCGCAAGGGAGTTGCTCTCCATCAGGAGGAGAGTGAGGAATTTGTAGCACACATAAACTCCGTGGTTGCCAAGCGCGAACGAGGGCCCACCCGTGACACCATCACCCCGAAAATCTCTAAGAGTCGAGCACAGAAAAGTACCGCCGCGGTAAGAACCAAAGTTTCCAAAATTTCACAGGCTTCCGATTCCAGCGATTCAGAGCAAAGTGTACCCACCCCGCAGAAGCAACCGCGTCTACCGCCGAGAGGAGATCCGACTAAGACGGATAGTGAACCAGAGGTTCTTTCAGGAGATTCGGTACCACTAGCTGGTCCAAGTCGTGAACTCGACACCGAATCCGAACGGGAGGAAAGAGTGAGACCCGAATTCGTCTCGGCTGAAACCGGTCGACCGCAGCGGAAAAGTATCACGTCTGCTCATTTTGGCGAAGTTTTCGAACGAGCTGTCCGTGATAGCTCTAACGTTTCACTGAATCCAAAGTCCTGGAGCAGATTGCAAGATCTACAGCAGGAGGATCTGTTACTGGGGGAAGTGATCAAGTATAAGCAGACCCATGAGTTGCCCAGTAATTTTAACCGAGCCGTACGCATTGCAGCTCTGGCCGAAAATTGTGATTTACGGGAGGGTGTACTGGTCCATCTTGAGAGAGTTAGGAATACTACTTTGGAAGTTCTGGCCGTGCCTGAAGCGTTACGCGAAGAGGCATTAGCCGCATGTCACGACAGCCGCTACGCCGCTCACGGGGGACAGAATAAAACCTTCTATAGGCTTTCGGAGCATTTTTGGTGGCCCGGCATGCGCACAGACGTGAAGCATTGGATACAGTCTTGCCCGCGCTGTCAGAAGCGAAAAGGACCACCGCGCAACCCGCGAGCTCTACTGCGACACCCCCCGCCTGCACTCGAACCTTTCGAAAGAGTACACTGCGACTTGATGGACATTTCTAAAGCCTCTAAAAGTGGTATGAAACACGTCCTCAGTTTTATTGACGCATTTTCCAAGTATGTCATAGCAATTCCCATTAAAAATAAGAAGGCCTACACTGTAGCCCAAACCTTTCTGGAATTCGTTATCTTACAATACGGTTCACCAAAAAGTTTGATTTCTGACCAAGGAAAGGAATTCGTAGCCGACCTTAATAAGGAAATTTGCTCCCTAGTTCAGACGCGCAAACTTGAAACCACGCGATATCACCCAGCCGCGAATGGGCAAATTGAACGTTGGCATCGCACCTTACTGGACATGCTTGCCACCGTTTCGGAAAATCATCTCGAGTGGGATAACATGGTTCCTTTCTGTCAATTTGCTTATAACACTTCCATTAATGCTACCACTGGGGAAACCCCACATTACTTGTTACACGCCTGGGACCCTGTCCTTCCCAGCGCAACCAACGTGGCGATTCCCACGGATCGCAAATATTCTGGATTCGATTACGTACGAGAGGCTACAGAAGCCATACAACTGGCCTGGTCTTTAGCCCGCGAGAAAGCTGCTGCTGCCAGAAGCGTGCAGGACGAGCAGTACAATAAGCGAGCCGTAGAGCCTAATTATCAAATTGGGGATTTGGTCATGATTAAGGCCTCCAACGTAGCTAAGCGGGATCAGGTTTACAAACTCTTAGACAAACATATTGGGCCGTATCGAATTGAGAAAATTTTTGGGTGCGTGGCTACAGTCTACCCGGCTGGCAATCGTCGGGCCAAGCGCCTCAATGTGCAATTTAACAACATGAAACCGTGCGTAGAACCTCGTGTCATTACTGCGCCGATTCACGAGCACGATGAGGACAAAGTCTCTTCTGAACACTCGGAACCTGAGGTTCCAATGCGAGCTCAACCTCCACCTCCACGGTCGGAGGATAAGAAACCTGTCGAGGCAAAAAAGGATCCCGCCGAAGTGCCAAAGTCATTGCCGCCAGTGGCAC
Source organism: Trissonchulus latispiculum (assembly GCA_030248195.1). Lineage (NCBI taxonomy): Eukaryota > Metazoa > Nematoda > Enoplea > Enoplida > Ironidae > Trissonchulus > Trissonchulus latispiculum. The sequence continues at coordinate 5,570 of JASAND010012459.1, forward strand.
CAACTGCTCGAAGGCGTAGTCTGCGACAAGCTGCCGCAGAATATAAGAGTAAGCCGATTGAGGGAAGGGTAACCCCGGAACCTCCCCTCGCCCGCAAACCGTTGTCGCCCAAGCAGCCAAAAGGAAAAGGACCCGTTCTCAGAACTGGCGATTCTAGTTCCGAGACAGAGGCTAGTGACGCTCCCCAATATCTGTCTGACGAGCCGCTATCGCCCGAAAAGGACTTGCTCTACTACAATAGGAGAAAGTTCTTCAACCCCATAGATGATAGGTGGCAACAGAGAATTGCCGCTCTCCGCGGATTTAGGGTTCGACACAAACTGCCTGTGCTCATGCAACATATGCCTCTTTATGAGCCTTACGAAGTGTTAGACGTTTTGGGAGACGGTAATTGCTACTATCGCGCCCTTTCACTCGCCCTGACTGGGTTAGAGGATTCTTGGTCCGATATCAGAAATGAACTTTATGAATTTTTGGCAACTTACGAGCACCGAAAACGTTTCCAAAACATGTTTCCTCAAATGGCAGAGGTGAAGAAAAGAGTGAAAAAGACCGCTGAGTTTGCTACTGACGATGAGTTGTTTTTGGCCGCAGCCTGGTTACAAACCCCTATTATGTCTTATTCAAAATTTGGCCCAGAATGGGCTTGGCAACTTTTCACACCTGAGGCATTACTAGGCAAAGATATTGAATATGAGCGATGTATCCTCTACCTGTATAACGTCAATAGCGATCATTTCATGGTTGTACTGTCGGTAAGGGAGCCAAATCATGGCAAATGGCCTACCGGTAAACCGCCGAAAGTACTGTATCGAGAACTGACTAGTGATTCAAACCAATCCTCGCCTGACGTGGAGAACAAACCCACGCGGTCCGCAAAGGACCCTGATGTGCGTAAGATCTTCTCTACGAGTCCACTTTTGCGGGACCCTCACCTTTGTTTAGGAACCCGTTTCGCGCGTCTCAACGCCTAACGCGTTCCGCAAGTCCCTCCAGGGACTAACCGCCGTCTGAGGAATAAGCTTGGACGTTAAACAAATTTGTGATTTGTAAAATAGTTAAACTTGTAAAGTTTTGTAAAAAGAATTTTAAAATCGGGCTTTGTACAGATGATAATTTTCTGAAATTTCGTGCTTTACACGCTAAAATTGTATAGCCTTTGAACTGTCATAAACTTGTTGGGTCTGAGTATCTCTCTGTGGCGAATGTTATATTTGTAATTGTATGTATATTAGAGGTCTCGGTTGTAACATCTATGCCGATGATCTAGATTGTGATTGTGAACTGAAACTGCTCCATGATGGGCATTGTACCTCGGTAGTTTACATCTACACCGCAGGTTATGAAGTGATTTATGTGAGTGCCAACTGCTCCATGTTGGGCACAGTACCTCGGGTTCACCATCTTCCCGACGGTATAGGCACGCATTCGCAGAGATACCTAGGTCTCGGGCATTACGCCCATTAGAAGCGCTCGGGTAGCAGCTACCGATTGTGGCTTCAGAAACAAACGCTGCTAAAATATACCAAAAAATAGAAACAAAACTACGTAGAAAACAATAAAAAATATGGATATAATTGTTCTAAAGTCATAGTAACTGTATAGCTACGAATACTTAGTGTAATATTTTCTGTATAGAGAGATTATATTAAAAAAAGCCTACAAACTTTCTAGAAAAAGCAACATTCGATAAATAAAACTATAAAAAGCAATATAAACTTGAAAACCAAAAATAACAAACAAACCATTTTCTTTTACTTAATCTTGTTATGCAATGATTTGTAGATAATGTTTGTGCAATGTTATGCAATGATACTAACTATATGTTAATGCAATGTTTTCTTTTATTCTTGTTTGCCTTGTTCACCTAGATATAATTGTTATGTTCCTTGTTACCTAACCCAGTTTCTGTTGCATGCTCTCTAATCTTAGCTAGGATATTTGTGGGGAAATAAGCAGAGAATTTTAATGATGCGCGTTTAAAAGTCCAAATGGTTTCATAAAGAACTGTTCACATTTTTGCAGAGAAGTGAATCGAAAAGGCTATGGCACCAAAGTTGATTATTGAACACTCTGAGACTGCTGAAAAGTTGGAAGGAGAAAATGAGCTAGAATTGCCTGTTGTGTTGCATTGCCCTGTTGAAATGCGTGGTCCGTACCGTGATCCTAATTCCCTGCCGGATGGGTTGAAAATGTTGCCCGGCACTGTAGATGTTTATACTGATCCCCGTATGTCGCATCTTTTTGAGGTTAATACGCGAGTCCATCTAAAAGGTCCTAATTTGGCCCAGATCTGTATTTTTCTTTGCGTTGAGTGTTGGTGGCGTACTAGTTTAAATTTTTACGGTGTCCCGATTACTGTTTTTCCGGTGCATGACGAAATTCGCCTGTCCCGTGATCCACACAAACTGCGTTTACGTCGTTTAATTTCATCTTCTGGAGGTGGGATTTTCCGTTGCCCCAATGTTCGTTGTCAGTCCCCTTATGTTGTTATTTTGCATGAATCAGAAGGTTGGTCTTACACCAACGGTTTGCAGTTGTTGTGTGAAGAAGCACGTTTGTTGCTTGTCCACGTTCCCTTAGTTTTGCATGAGCTTTTGCCTGCCGATGTTCTTGATTTTCGCATGCGCATGCCCGATGAGTTTCCTTTGTACCATCCTAACATTCTGTAATCTCCGTTGTCAATACGTACAGTAACTTCTGTAGGGTTAGTACTTACCCCAAATAACCATCTTACTGCCTCTCATCCCTAAGTTCTTAGTTTAGATCCCTAGGTAGTGATAACAGTAGCGCAGACCCAAATCTCATAGTCCAGAGTAGCCCTGATCTGTCTAATTTTACGAGTTCCTATTCCTGAAAGTAAGCTCATTCTATACCTTTATCCTTTTGTTACAGTATCATGTCTGCCCGTGCTTCCACTTGGGTTGTCCGTCATTTCTGTTCTGAGTCTACCAGTTCCGAGTCCTCCGATCCTGATGACCAGCTTGATCCCCTTGTCCTGAGTTCCTCTGACCGATCTGTTTCTTCTGTCTCTCCAGTGCCCCGCGTCGTCCTTCAGTTCCTGTTCCATGTGCCCGGCCCGGATGGCCGATGGTGTCTGACGGAAGCCCAGGAAGGCCCTCAACTTGCGTCTGCCTGTCTCCCTCCTGAGCTTAAGATCTGTTATCACACGCAGAAGGTATACTGTGGACCCGCTTCGGCCGGTCTCCTTCGTCCCTACCGCCCGGCCAGTCTGCTTGGTCCGGAAGTCGTTTCTTGTTGTGTGGCACTCTGCGTTCACTGTTTTTGGCGTTTTAAGTTCTCTTATTTTTCTGTTCCTTTCCGTTTTTACCCTGTCCCTCTTAGGTTGCAGTTTGACTTTTTTCCAACTAAGGCTCTTTTGTTGAAGCATGTTGAGCAGCTGCGCCCTGCTAACCTCAGTTGTCCGAACCGCCTGTGCATGAGTGATTCTGTTCTGATTTTGCATGAGCTGCCCGCCTATCGTGGGCGTGGCCAGTCTTTTCTCCGGCATGCCGCCCCGCACGTGTATTCGTTGCTTGCTAACGCCCATACCGCCCATCCCCTCATTCCGCCTGATATCCTTTCTGTTGACTTTTAAGTTGTTCTGTTACGTTTGTGGTTCCCGTCCCTAATTTGATGTAGCTTAATTATTCTTGGAGATTGCTAAAATGACCTGTGACAACTGGAAGTTGTGGTTTTGAAAACGTGTGTTCGAACGAGCTAAAAGCGTGAGAAGCTAGAAATGAAAGCTGATTCCTAGACCCCCCCGTCCCCTACCCGATCGGTTCTGTTCAGTTCTGTCCTTTTGTCCCGTCTTCTGTTGGAATGTCTGTTGCACGCACTAACACACGACTGTTTGGTTTGGGTAACAATAAGCTTTGTAGGTAATTGTCCCAGATGCTACGACCCAGTTTTGGTCGGACCGATAGATCCCTTACGCTAGCTAGATACTATTGCTTATTGTTACGTACGCCCATCATGATACGTTGTTTTTCGTATTTTGTTTCTTTTCAGTGTTTTCAGTTGTTTGCTGCCACCAACCTCCTGTCCACCGGATGGTCACTCGCTGTACTGTTGTTTTGTAGCTTACACGAGATGAATTCAGCCTGAAGTTCTTTAAATTTTGATGCGAAAAGATAGATATTGCTGAAGGACACGCAACATAGGAATTTTAAATGAAAAGAGTTAAAACGTTTGAGTGGACTAAGCAAGAATAAAAGTTTGGAGTAGAATGTTCTCGCGCCGTGCCTTTGTCTGTAGTATTTTCAGTGTTCCCTTCTATTTTCACCTCTGCACCTCACTGGATTCCATGGCCTGCAACACAATTCAAGAGCTTCAATTCTGGATGGATGGATCCTACTAACCGTTGTTTGCTAACCTTTTCTGTCTACTAATTAGTTGTTTTCTTTAATTTTGTACTGCACACACCGAATTTGCAATAGAGCACTGCACGAAACTTTAAAAGCTAGAGTATTGTACAACATCAACATATCACGGTCTTTTACTGATGTACTGCGTAGGCAGGGTAGAGTTGATATTGCGAAAAGATAGCTGATAACCTAACATGTTTTCACGAATCTGGTACTAAACGTTGTAACGCGCTTACTTGATGATCGAAACCTGTGAAGCTAATCGAAGCTAACTTAGAACTAGAATTTTCTGCTGGATTGCTACTTAACGAATTTCCGCTTCTGTTTCTGCTTCTGCTGTCCCTGTGTTCTCCTTCACGGTGGGTGAGAGTCACCCACCGGTCGCTGTCACTGTTACTAATCCTTGTTGTTCAATGTATTTCTAGGCTGTTTCTCAGCAATGGTTTTCTTTTTCTGATGTCGTCGTTTCTCTTCACACCTGGTCGGATCAGTCGTGCAGTCCTGGTCGCCAGCATCACACCTCGCCATCCTGCCGGTTTCTTCCGGTACCACTTGTCTGGGATAAGCACACACCGCCGCTCCGTCGGCTTATCCCGGGCTCACGTCGTCGTCCTCACCTCCGCCGCCTCGCCGGCTGACCCGGCATGTCAGCGTCGTCAACCGAACTTCATCACTCCGCCGCTCCGCCGGCTTCTCCCGGCACACGGAAGAACTGCTCACCAACCGCCGCCGTCGCTGGCTGCGTCATCCGGCCAGTATCCAACGTCCACTCTCCGCTCCCACACCCCCTTCAGCACCGTCATGTCCACCTCCAAACACACCCCCTGCCTCTTTATCATCATCACACACAGCTCAATCATCAACCTCAGATCCATCAGCCATCGCGTCTGCAGCACCTCTGCACGCGCGATCCTGCCCACAGTCTCCTGATCGATTCCCAGCTGAGATCTCTGCTCAGCCCTCCGAAGATTGGCCATTGACTTTTGCGCTGGCCACAGATTCCACCACCTCAGTCTTCCAGTCATCGCTGTCATCGCCACCACTATGAACTGCACCGCACCAGTATTGCCTGTACATAGTTGAGCTTTGCACTGTTTTCGTACCATATTTTGTTTGTTTTGTACACTGACTGTCTGCTCTGCACAACTTTTGTTTTTCTGTTCTTCATCGCTTGAATGATGCATGTACGTGCACTGCCTGATCACTTTCGTTTGATACCTTTCGACTACTAGTAAAACTCTACACCATTTTTTGCGGTGGAGAGTGTAAGGGCAAGAAAAATTCATTCTCAGCCCAGAGGTTAAAAAAGGGCTAATTTTGTCTAATGTCTAATTTTCTGTTTTAATTTGCTGTTTTCAAACTCTTGACTCTGTGTTCTGCTTCTGTGTTCTGCTTGTTCGTGTAACTGGTAACTAACTTAATTTCTAACTAAATTTCAATCTGTGTCAATTTTTGTGAACTAACTCAATTTCATTTTGTGTGAACTAATCATTTATGTTTTGATTCTTATAATCAAGGCCTGCACTGACCATCTTTGTACCATAACCGGAACTAACTATTTTTGACTAACCGTCTTTGTACTATAATCTTGCAATCTAACTGTCTTTTGTGCTGTCAATTTATGGGAATATTTGCATTGAAAATAGTGGTTCTTGTTTGCTTGGCTGAGTCGGAAAATTGTCCTGTTTTGCTGACTAAGAAGTTCAAATTTAGAAAGTGGGGTTAATCGTCTTAAGATAGAAATTTGGGGAGCCCCATGAGCCCAAAAGCAATCTCATACGTCATTCTTTCGTAGATTTTCGCCTTCACATCAAAAGAAATCAAAAAGACCGAAAACTGCAGAAATTCACGTGGACAAGGCTGAGAGGGGAGAAGGTGACTGAACCCCCAATTTTAGTCAGTTTGAGGTTGACTGTTGAACAGGAAGGTCGGTTTTGAGACCTGTGACTTGTTCTGTTTCGTGGAGAGCGCTGATACGCCTGTGTCTGTGTACTGTTTGTCGCCTTGGCCAATTGTGCCCGTCTGTTTGCGTCAGTCTGTGTTTGGGAATATTAGTTAGACGTTTGTCAGTTACCCGGTCACCTCTCTCTCACCCAGTTCACGTGTGTGTCTGTCTCATTATTCTGTATATCACTTTTTTCTGTTTATTGGATTTCTCCTGGGATTCCCAAGGTAAAGTGAGTTTACAGAGGAAGTAATTTTAAGAGTTGAATCGACCAACTTGTCTTGTTAAAAGCCCTGATAACTTGATATTTGACGTCGCTCATCTCCATTGATCTGTATCGATTCTATAAAGTGTTTGAATCTTGTATTAACCATTTGTCTGACTAGCCTGTTCATGAGAATCTGAATTTGGATTGTAAAAGTAAATTGACAACTTTGTACTACCAGATTGCTCAGGCCTGTGTGTGGTCTTATTAGATGCAGGATTTGATTTGAGAACAAGGTGGACCAGAGTTCTAGTTACGAAAGCCTTGTTTAGGTAGCACAATTAGTTGACCTCAAAGTTCCGTTGAGCGGTCAACTAATTATTAGGTAATTTTAGGATAGATTGAGTGGATTTGTTGAGCCATTTAACCAGTGCTCAGTTGTGCAATATTTGAGCCATTTAACCAGTGCTCTGATAGACTGTTGTTTTCTTCCAGACAAGTTTGCCCGACCCCCAAACTTGTACAATTAGAAAGGGCTGAGAGATTAAAGTTTGAAGTTTGAGAGCTAAGACGTGAAAGAGGCCTCTCAGTACCTAAATTAACTAAAAGCATTACCTAACTGAAATCCGTTTCATTACATTAAGAGGCAATGTTACAACCTATGAATTTTCTGGCAATGGAATAATTTATCAATAAGGCATACGGTAGTAATAGTACTAAACTCAAGCCCTCAGGCAACCAGACTGCATCGAAGAACAACATATACTGACTAATTAATAAACTTATCTAATTACTGATGAATTCTACACAGATGAAGAAATGACTCAAAGTATAGGTGAAATACACTTCGCGTAGCGAGTATTTAACAGCTTTATAGCCAGATTATAGCCACTCGCTAACCTCATGAACTAAATTTCTTGCAATGTTTAAGGCTTTCTACCGTATCAAAACAGTGCATTGCGTCAAGAACTGATTATTAATTTCTGATTTATTAATTTGTTGCAAATATTCAGCCAGTTGCGAACCTTAGTGATCAGAGTTGAATTAAAAATATCCAGGCAAACTGGCATGTTTTGCATTGCAACGTTTTGTTTAATGCTTTTGAAACAATGAGAACATATCAATACCTATTCTTCTACTGTTAATATGGCTTTTGGCTTTGTACCTATTCGTGCCCATCTTAAGGTGCAAATTAATACAAGATTTTTTAAACATTTTAATATCGTAATTTTCACTTTGCAGGGTGAAACCATTATCCATTGTCAACGAAAACATTTAGAGTTTTGTTAAAGTTACCCTGCTTCCCCAGACTCAGATGCAGCAAGACTTGAATTAGAGAGCAGAGATTTTGCTTTGGGTATACTATTGAAAACGTTGACTTCAAAAACACTCTATTTTTTGATTTTGGAAAGAAGAGTTTTTCGGTACGGTCAGGGACCAAAAGGAGTCAAAGGATTATTGTTTCGATTCTGCTGCAACGTTGTATATAGGGCTTCTGAGGGTGCAGAACACAAACTTGAAATCCGGTTTTCGATTCAGCTTTAGGTTAACTCAGTAAAAGCTTGCGTCTTAAGCTTGCACTTTATGTTATAGTGAGCAAACAAACAGTTAAATATAAACTCTGGTTTAAATCAACTTTGATCAAATTGGAGAAACACAAAAGCAATCTTAGACCATTCTGACCATCACAACTTCGTTTCATTTTCTACGCAAATTGCCTCCCCTGTTGTTAACATGAACTGTTGCTATTCAGTAATTCAAATCTAAGTGCGTTCAAAAACTGAAGGCGCGCAGTCCTAACCTAGGCTTACCTTCTGTGTTACGAAAGATTACGAAAGAATAGGCACTACAGCTAATCCAGACTTCACCACATCATGCAATGGAAAGAGGAGTATAGAAAAATCGAATTGTGCACACAAATGGCCTCATACCTCCCAGTTTACACTCCAATTTTACACTTACGTATAGTTTAATTAACTTCATTTTTGCAATGTTGCAGTGCAATGCGCTACACTGTTGGCAAAACGCCATTATCACTGTTTAGTTCACCATGCCTAAACCAAATCTTTTAAAGTTTATAAGTAAAGACAAACGGTAATTTGTATGCAATTGGACAGACAACTATTATATTAAAAGCTATTCTGGAAAAAGTTCTAAAATCTGTAGAAAGACCGAACGTTGAAAATATTTTCAAAATTTAGAAAAGTGATATGGCTAAGGAACTTAGCATGTCAGTTTTAATCTGATATCCTTCGGAGGCCTGTGGGTATCAGAAATTTTTAGGGTAGTCGAGGTCGACTTCCGGGACATATCCAAGACATTGGTCATTATTTTCAGGGCCCAGTCAATGAGCTCAGTTTCAGCTCGTCACAACCAACGGAAACCGTTAACCGGACGCCCTTGAGTAATTCTACGTCCAGAAACATTTGGGTCTAGGTGTCAAAGTCAAGAAGCTGTGGATTGTTGACTTTATCAAACCAAAACAAAATCATGGAGATACTCCACGGATTCCGCATTCAAAAACAGATACATGAGAGGATCTTCTAGGATTTCCATTAATTTCAACTAACAAATCTCAAAGCTTCCGAAAGATCGATTTCGTAAATGAGAAAGACGTAAGCATGTAAGCATTCTGACGCGTAAGCATGTAAGTATGTCAGATTTATGTAAACATTTTTATACAACCGCGTAGCCAGGCTGACAGATAGTTCTTAGTTATCAATAAACACCAACTGATTTGATTTGCAATTAAGATAATAACAACAACCAATTTTTGATAGTATCAGTATTTGTCAGTAGACGAATAGTTATTCACCATCTTCTTCTTTATTCTTGAATGAATATAGCAGTTGATGTGCTCGTTGATCCTGTTTAACCAATACAGTTACCTCTAAAGGGATATCCGCAAGCTTCTGAGCACGAGCACACGCTGCAGCAATGAAGGCACTAGTCATAACTGTGAAGCCTTGTCCTTGTAGAGTTATATACAAAGGTATGAAATCAGGTTAGGAATTAGGATAAGTCATAAAAGTCGGAAATAACCAGTTACAATTGTGGAAGTGTGTTGATGGTGGAACCAAGTCTAGTTTTAAATTGATTTAGTTTTGGTGAAATAGTATAGTATGGTAATGGGTATGAACCACCTCAAGCTCCACAGGATCCACTGCCACAGAACTGCTGTTTTTATACTACTATTACTTACATTATTGCGTAAATCATTATCCAAATTTAAAGCTTGCGTAAAATCTTGCGTAATATCAGAGTAAAACGCTTCACACCCTGCTGCGAGCACTTAGATGAGAAAGAACCCTGTAAACTGTGCGTAAGACAGTTAGGAATCGGCATCGGGTGAATTGTTGACAAGGGTAAGTTAGCAGGTAATTTTTAGAGTAATTTTTAGCATACAAAATGGCCTGGTCCTACTGGACCATAACATGAGTGAACATATACATATAACATACAATTATACAATGAGTACAACATTTCAGAACAATTGTTGTAAAGTTTCATGGATTTTGAGTGCTTCATGGTGATTTTCAGGCATGTCTTCGTATCTATGCGTAGATGCAACACAGTGCGTCAAAGTAATATGGAGGATACATCATAGTAAGAGTACATAATAACTAAGAGTGTGACAAGCGTTAACGACTGACCCCACCCCCAGAAATTGGACGGTGTAGGCCCGGTCGGCATGTAATTGTAAATTGTGAATTCTAAAATTTGTAAAAAAATTGTAAAAAAATTGTAAAATTGTAAAATTGTATTGTAAATTGTAAAAAAACAGTGCCAAACAATAGTTTAATATTTATTGCAACTTAGACAGCCCTGGGAACTTAAATCTGACTTTCTAGTGAATGTTTTTTAGAAAAATGTTGAAACATACACAACAAAAATTTGACAGGGCCTGGCCGGGCCTCGACGGCCCGGCAGGCCCGGTAGGCCCGGCTCGGGCCGGGCCTTCGCGGTTGACCGGGCCCGGGTCGGGCCTGCCACTCCAACAACGGGGCCCGGGTCGGCTCGGTGCAGGCCCGGCCGGGCCTGGCCGGGAGCCCGAGGCCCGATTCAAATCCCGGGCACAACTCTACCTAGTACACATTTGTGTACCATCACTCGCTTGAATGTTTATGTGCTGAAGCCAAAACCTTCTGTCAACAGCTGGCCACTTTCGAGCTTCAATACATAGAGATACAAACGAGTGATGGTACACAAATGTGTACTAGGCACTCATTTGTGGGGGCGGGGGTCGCAGGGGCCCAATTTGTGGAGATTCTGTCCCCAGCCTAGTAGATAAGAGTGTGACGCTTGTCCCACTCTTAGTTATTATGTACTCTTGATCATAGCTAGCCACACTTAGGACGGACGGCTAAACGGACTGTGCAAATTTGCCCAACCTAAGGTCTACTGATATTTTTTGTCTTCTTGTCATATACTTTTTGCACATATTATACCTACAAAAACACGGGCAAAATTGCTACAGGCATAAACCACAGTTATCAAGCTGTCCTAACATCAGTTAATGGAATTTTGCTTTGTTCATGCATCTGAATACGTAAAAGCTGAAAGTACATTCACTTTGTCCAAAGTGGCACAACAATTACTATTAGCTCTGTGAACAATTGCAAGCAGTTAGGGAGGATTCCCATATGACCATGTGAACAACACTTGCTACAATTTATAGCCTGTCAAGTGAACTTTTATTATCACCAAGGCATTTAATGTGAAGTATTAATTTAGCCCAAGTTAATATTAATTACCCTGTATTAATCCGTGATAAACGTATCCTGTAGGACAAATTCTGTTAACTTAACCGTCCGTTTCTAGAAATGCCAGCTGTAGTCCAATTTGGGGAATCTTTTCCACTTTAAAATGGTTGAATGCATATTCCAACCTCGGCTTTACTTTTAACCAATTTATGAGGATAATGAAGTTAACGACAAGTTCCGAACCTTTTAAAAAACCGAAGCCAATCGTAATCGTCTCTCTCTACTATCATCACTGAATCTCAAGGGCTATGTATTTTTGGCTGTGCTTTCGTTCGACCATCTCCCGATTTTGCTCCTTTTCACATATTTTGTAGTCTCCTTTGTATATTTTATCTAGTTTATAGAAGTTAAGTATTGTTGTCGAGTAATTTCAGCTTAAAGTTAAGGACTGCTCGTGCGCTAACGTAGATGTCAATCCTCGTGTTTACATCCCGCAACACAACTGGGAACTCATTGCTAAAAGGTCACCTAGGCTTCAACTCTAAAAAATAATAGGACCCTAAAGTACTACCTTATTCAATGAAAGGCTGTTTTTGCGTACAAAGAACTTTCATATTAATAGACTACAATTTATTAGACACAAGATGAGGGGCACGCAGCAAAGACATTAATTTGCACTACGGCCGGTCTTACCAGAAGTACAGACTAATTGCTTTGACTCATCACTCCAGACCGAAATCCCTACACAACAGCTAGTAATAGATTGTATCAATGACTGTATGTTCTTGACATCTTGACATCGGAATGGTTGTTTTATAGTGCACTTGTGAAATCTCGCCAACGCAGCACTTCAACGTCAACTTTATGTTATAAATTTTAATTAATTTAATTTTGAGGTTTAAGAACAGTCAAACAGGAAGTTTTGTAAAAATGAAACTAGGGGTCAGCAACTTTGATTGGAGGAAATCTGTAAGACCAAATTGAAGATTCTAATTTGCAGGTATCACAGCTCATGAGAGATCCTTTCGGACGATACCAACTGATCTTAGATTCGTCTTTCGATTTACGATTTCTCTGACGTAGAAATCTGAATTTTTAGCGAAATTACGGAAATTCACGTTTTTTGCAAATAGAGCCATGTCAACAGATACCCACAAAATGTCAGAATATCATGTGCGTACTCTTCCGAATAAAGCTGCATAATCAAGGATGTTCAGGCGTCAATTGTCTCCGTTTACTGCGACACAATCGTTTTCAGCCATTTCCAAGTTTCATTCAAGTAGTTACTAGTTAACTATTAACTAACTAGTTACTCGCTATATACAGAGTGAAACTACTCAAAATTTAAACTCGTCATGCCGGACATGCCTATGTGACAAAATTTTGTGAAAAAAATAAGCAGAATCAAGAGTACCCAGAATCCAAGATCAAAAAATTTTAGGGCTGGACAACAAAATAAATTTGCTTAGAATTCGAATCAATCCAGAAATCAGCATCAAATTTCTTCTGAATTTGAAAAAAGTACAATACGTTAATGCGCACTACTAAAACTACTAAAACTTTCTGTATTCAATGTGATTACTTTATGGAATCACTTAAAATCTAAAATCTAAAATCAATATGAGCTGATCGCTTATGGAATCACCTATTGGAATTATTATTCATTTCAGTTTTGGCAACAAGTACAGGATGTACCACCATCAAGTTCAGATGCCTAGCGGCCAATTTGTACATATTTTATTGGTGTTAGTGTTACTCGGGCTGCTAATTGCCGGTTTGTTAATTACCTATTTCTCCAACACGATTTACAAAATGACACTAGCATTTAGGTTAAGTTAATTTGCTTAAGTAATGGCTTATCGAAATCACCACGAAAGCTAGAGGGCTAACTATAGTCGTGCTGGATTCAGAGGGATTTCCTACAGACTCCTGGCTTAAGATACACAAATCTTCCGGCATATCTGTCTGTTTAATAAAGCATTAAAGTATGGCACGGTACAGTTAAAATATAATAATGACAATAAAATTTGCTTCAATTCATTCCTACAATTCTGTAAACGTTTTTGCAGCCAAAAAACGCACAAATTGTACTCAAAGTAGTTGGCTATTTTCAGTGACCAGCGCCCAATGCCCGGACGGTTGGACCCCGCATACCTATGGATGCCTGAAAAAACTTAATGTCAAACAAACCTGGACCCAGGCCGCCGAAATGTGCGCAGCTGAAAAAGCTAGACTGATTGTATGGAAGAATAGGGATCATCTTGAAGCAGTGTTTGACTTCCTGTAGGTAACTTGTCAACCCTGAGACCCAACTCTCATTCAACCTCCACCCCCCCCCCTGAAAACCCCACTGATTGCCTTGCCAGGGGTACTGGGCTACAGGGTACAGAATAGGCAAACACTTGCACTGTGAATATGCTAATTCAGTACGGGCACATGTTGTTAGCTTAATTCATGTTGAAGTTTGATGAGACCTGTCATTTTTGATCGGCAAGTGACAAACAACAAACTAGGCATGCGAGTACACCAATCGGGACTAGGAGGACGTTCCATGCTCCCAACATTAGTGATCTCGCAAATATTCAGTATATGCGTATATTTTTGCAACTGGCAAATATACCTCCTTCTCTGCGGCCGCCTGTCCCAACAGCCGTGGTGTACCCTCAATACTCCATGCATGGGTTGCAACAGTCTACACTAATGCTGTAAGAAATGCAAGCATAGGAAAGATTGATAAGCCTGATGTGGGAGTTCAGCTGATGGCCGGGTGGTGTAGTGGTTTAGCATATCTGACTTTGAACAGAAGGGCCATGGTGCGAAGCCTGGCCAGGCCAATTCTTTGCTTTCAATGGTGAGTGAAAAGCTGAACGTCTCTGTTCACTTCTCTCAGCAAAGTCCTGGTTCCGTGGGTACAAGGATGCCCGACACCTCCCGTCTTGAGCTTGTCTGTCTATGTTCTTGGTCCACCAGCCCTGGTAGAAGCACCTCTTAGTCATGCTATGCACGGCGCAGCACGAGATCAAAAAATGGCGGCGCACTGTTCGTAGGTTCGGTGAACGGCCCATAAATGTCTTAGCTATTCAATCTAACATTTGGGTCTTACATTCATAGATAAAATGTTGGGATTTTTGAGAACAGCTGGCTCAAAAACACAACCAAAACCGATTACGAGTTAATTGCTTCAACCAAAACCGTTGATGAGTTATGCAATGCTTACATTGAAATTGCAAGAAGTTTTTGAACCGTAAACCTAATTTCTCGTTGCAGGGAACAAAACCGTATAAATGTGGCTTGGTTTGGGTACAGCGATATGATACAAGAAGGTAAGCCGACTTTTGCATTTTCCACACCAACTGAAGGAAAACAGGTATAATGGAGTGCCAACAAAATGAGAGGGTACATTAGTACCCAGATAAGCATAGGAACCATAGACAATAATTTGGCTTAGTTTCAGCCAAATTTAAAAACTTTCATTTTTTTGACTTTTCGGATGCGTTATTGTCCACGGTACCTACTTTATGTGTCCAAAATATTCGCTCAATATCCTTTCGCATTAAACGGCTGTCGTGATCCAAAATTGACTTAATCGCTCTTTTGGCTCAAAATCGACGATTTTGTAACTTTGAAGGGCCAATTGAACTACTTTCCCCCTGGATTCAGATGCTAGTCTTTTTAGCATTATTATAGGATCCATAGTCCTCAATAACTATGCAATCAAATTTGGACCTTCGTTTTTTGTGAAGGAGTTAGTATGATTTGTTTGCTGTAAATTTGTTGGCATTTGTGTCATACTTATGTATGCAAAACATGGATGTGCTGCATGCAGCACAACACGCACAATATGAGTTAGAGTGGTGTTGGGTAGGAGGGGCGACAGACTGGTCAGAAGTCGGAACCCCCAACTTTGGGGTATTGCTCAGAACGCTAGGAAAGGAATTTTGAGATGCGGATTGCGCCATTATTATTCTACTGTCATAGCCCCCAAAATATGTGAAAATCGGCGTAATCCATGAAGGTCGAAAAATAGACTAATACCACTACGTGGTCGAACCTGACAGAAATTGGCTCATATATATATATATATATATATATATATATATATATATATATATATATATATATATATATATATATATATATATATATATATATATATATATATATATATATATATATATATATATGTGTGTGTGTGTGTGTGTGTGTGTGTGTGTGTGTGTGTAAACGAACTTTACCCGATTTCATGAATAGCGAACTGAAACTGAATCATTGATCAATCATTTGATTGTTTGTTTACTTGGTCAAGAATTCTACGCTATTGGTTTTAAAGATCCAATTGTCTGATAGCTATTATTTCAACAAAGCTATTTCTGATGAATGATTCTGAAAGTTTTGACTAATGCCGTGGATACATAACGCTTGACAATCTTGTGCCAACACATTGTCACAATGCATTGACACAACGGCCGTTGCCACAGAATTGTCATGACGTTGTTGGTCTGGTGTAACCAGTAACACATCGTTGTGACAACGGCTGACAACGCGTTGGGTGGGACCATGCCTGATTTTGTTGTGACCACGCAATAGTAAACATGGTGTTGGCTCAACAGCAAGTGTGCGCTGTCACAATCTGTTGTCACGTGTAGCCACTATATAGGTTTCACGCGTGACAACTGCCGTGTCACAACGTACGTGTTGTCAAAAGATTGTCCCGTGTAACCACGGCATAAATTTTTGAAAGACCATTTTGACTTCTGGTGTCTTCCTCAAGCTTCTGTGGGTGGGGTTTGGAGGCATCCTGACCAGGCTTTTTCCCCTTTTCAGGAGTCTGGACCGTGGCCGGGGAACCATCCTGTAAGCCTGTGGACCTTGGCTGGAAGAGAGGTGAACCGAATAACCGAGGAAACGAGGACTGCGCGGTGTATTGGGGCAGTCGCTCCAACAACGACTACGGCTGCGGCAACCGGGTTGCTGTAGTCTGCCAGATTGAACACTTCGAGCTGTTTACCGAGGTCTGCGGTAAGCCACCGGAATTTCGTAAATGTTAAAGGAGTTTGAACATTAGAAAGTTTTGAAAAATTTTTATTAGCGTCTACTTTTTCATCATTCAGTGGAGTTTTCTTACAAACAAACACTTACTATACTTTTCTTACAATTAAACAGTTCAATATCACAGTATTCAGCAAAATGCTGCACAGATTCTGCAAAACTGCGTTTGCTTTAACTGTATTTTCTTTTTCCAAACTTCAGTAAATTCCTCCCCCTCCACCAGTTCTTTTAATTTTATAAAGTACCCACAATACCGTATACCGAATCGAAAAAATGAATTCTGACCTTATAGCTAAGATTTGAACTCACGACTTTCGGATTAACCTTTCGCTCATTTTACCAACTGTGCTACAGAGCTCACAGCTACCTCAAGCTAGAAGGAATTCGTATCCAAACTGAAGTGACAATCAACGAGATAACCCTCAAGCCTCTCACTGCAGCGCAGGGGTTCACCGGTTATTGTTTGTTGGGGTACTGTTTAGGTTACTGTAACAAGACGGCAGTAATTGATAATGGACTTGTAAGCGCTGAAAACGATACTATGCCGCCGGAAGGTACCCAGACCTTTACGTGTAATGATGGATACGCTTTGGTGGGATCAGCGGAGTCCACGTGCAACGATGGAATTTGGGACGCAATTCCAGAGTGCAAAAGTAATTTCAGCATTGCTAGTAGCATTAACCTTATTAATCAGTTAACCGCTAATCTATACTATTCTCGCAGAGCCAATTATTGGTTAAACCAGTTTAATAATTATACGATAAAGTATTAGATCTCTGTCGTGTAAGTGAATGCTTCCCACCCCACCATTAGCATCTGCAGCATAACCGTAATTTTAGATTAATGCGGAATTTTGATTTAACTCGTTCAATTACGCAAACCGTTATTGGAATATACGCCAATGTAAAGGATTGACTCCGGCGGGAATCGAACCACAGACCTCCCGATCTACGGACAGAAATGCCACTATTAAACCACGGAGCCAGGAAAACTGAGCACATAGGACTTCTATACAAATGGTGATCCCTGTCACACGTGACTCAGAGTCGTATGCGGGCCTCATGACCGCGGCCCGCAACACTCCGGCCCGCGGCCCGCACACGCGTAAACCGGCCCGCAGGTACCCGCACATACAAATTGCTACCTGCCTGAGCACCAAAACTGATGTGTTTTGAAAGATACTTCCGGGATCCGGCAAATTTTTCTGTCCGTTTAATTTGAACTTTGTTGTCTACCAAATTACTGTTCTTAAAGTGGTAATAAAAGTCTAGCTTACCTTACACGTTCAGTACTACTGAGCCACCGGTGGGTCAGTCCGATTCCTACTGGCAAACTACTGACCCACCCTTGGGTCAGGCTAGCTTTAGCAGGTAGTTTACAGAAAAAATTTTAGTGTGCAAAGCAAAATATTCATGCGGCATTTAGTGTGTACAGGAGGAGGGAATTATTCCTGTATTTTTTATATTTTTGTTTGTGAGTGTGTCTATAGTATTAAAATAGTATTAGTCTATGAAGTAATTAACCAAAAAATGTATTAGTAGTGAACGTGCTAATTAAAAGGGTACGCCATGAAAAATTTTTTGGGCAGGGATTTTGCTCATTTTTACGCAATTGTTTGACGAATTTATCCTTGACAGCGAGTTTCTTTCAGCACTTGACAAGCTTAATTTACCAGATATTAATTGTAGGAAAATAAAAATTGGTATTGAAAGCGCCAAAGCTGCGACGCCGCAGCAATCACAGACAATTTTCTCCATAATACGCACAATGCTATGGAACTTCATTCGGCTGTAATTGACCTTAAAAGAATTAGTCTGCAGCAAGAAGTTGTGAATGAAAGTTAAATGAATTAAAGTCTTCAGTAAGAAGTTATCATGGATTTATATTTATTTATGTGCAAAAGCACGGATTTCCGAAATTAAATTAAAAATTCAATTTGCTAGACTTGTATATATTCAATACAAATAAAATAATGGGCAGGCGCAGTAATTATGTTTTAGGACCAGCGAAACAGTTGCAGGATTACTAGCAACTAGCAACTTCTAACACGTATAATCAGGCGCTAACTATACGACTACTTCGGTTATACATATATTGAGCTACTTGGTCAAATCTCATTCATGCAATAAGTGAATACTATGTTTTCTAATACTCCCACTTATTCACTTATCGCATGAGCCCCAATTTGACCACGCAACTTCTCGAATTTAAATTTATTTAATGGCTTCGTAAGGAGGTCTGCTTCGTTTTCGTCTGATGAACAGCAGGCGACGAACAAATCTTTGTTTGCCAACTTCTCTCGTATAAAGTGGTGCTTTATTTCTATATGCTTCGTTCTGGCATGGCTTACGGGGTTCTTGACCATAGCAATGGTGCTTTGGTTGTCCTCGTAGATGGTTGTGGGCCCTGGCTGACTGAAGCCCAATTCTTGTAGCAAAGCTCGCAACCAAATTAGTTCCTTTGTGGCCAAGCTGAGAGTAACGTACTCAGCTTCAGCCGTGGATAGAGCGACAGTAGGTTGCTTCTTGCTGATCCAGCTGACGGGTCCTTGGGCAAGTTTGAAGATAAAACCCGTGGTGGACTTTCTATCTGTGACATCCCCAGCCCAGTCAGAATCAGAGTAACCGTATAAGACCAACCCAGATTCTGAGCGGGCAAAAGTTATGCCCATAGTCAATGTCCCTTTTACGTATCGCAGTATTCTTTTAACCGCTTTATAGTGAGGCTGCCCAGGGTTTGATATGAATTTGCACACCACTCCCACTGAAGCGGCTAGGTCTGGACGAGTCGCTATGGCAGCATATAGAAGACTGCCAACCATAGCCTGATAGGTTGCTTTCTGGCTCTCATCCAATCCCTGTTCAACTTGTTTCTCCAATTTCATACCTGGCTCCATTGGGGTTGAGACAGGTTTGCAGTCTTTCATCCCGAATCTCTCTAGAACTTTCTCCAAGTATCTTTTCTGATTCATATCCAAGATTCCTGTATCATTGTCATACTTTATCTGGACTCCTAGGTAATAGTGGACTTTGCCTAAATCTTTCATTTTGAACCGCTGCTTCAGTATATTCTTTGTCTCCTCCATTATCTCGGCATTCTTTGTGGCCACCAGAAGATCATCAACATAAAGTGCGAGAACGACCACGTCTTCTTCTGTCTTCTTGACATAGAGACAGGCGTCGGATTCAATCTTCTGCAATTCATTTCGACGGAGGTATTTGTCCAACGTGAGATTCCAACATCTAGGCGACTGTTTCAGGCCGTAGAGACTTCTCTGAAGTTTGCAGACCAGATTTTCCTGACCTTGTTTTACAAACCCGGCTGGTTGTTCCATGTAGATTTCTTCGTCCAATTTTCCATAGAGAAAGGCTGTCGTCACGTCCATTTGATGGACATCCATTTCCTCTTGGGCCGCAATGGCTAGAAGTGACCGGACAGACGTGAACTTTACGACCGGGGCAAAGGTTTCTTCGTAATCCACGCCGTAGCTCTGCGAATATCCTTTGGCCACCAGTCTTGCTTTAAACCTTTCCACGGTCCCATCGGCTTTGTACTTTACTTTGAAGATCCATTTGCACTAGCCTGGAGTTCTGCCATCCGGTAGAGATACCAATGTCCAGGTTTCGTTTTCAAGCAAGGAATCTATTTCAGCTTGAGCGGCAGTCTTCCACTCCGAGGCGTTTTCTCCAGTCATCGCTTCATCAATCGTGGCAGGTTCATCAATTTGTGCTGTAACACAAGCATAGTGTGCTTTACCTTTCGCAGCGTCGCTCAGAGAATCACCTAATTCATGGAACTGCAATGGACGACGCCTTCTGCGGACAGGAAATCTTCTTTCTTCAAGCCCAGGTTCAGGCTCTCTTCTTTCTTCAGGCTCAGGCTCTGCATTTGCATATTCTGTACCATTATCAGTGCGCAGCTGCATTCGCCTTGCGATTTGAGCGATTTTGAGGGCGATATTGGCGAGGGCCTCCTTTTCGGTGTCTGCATTCTCTCGCAAAGTGACCGGGTTTTCCGCAGTTGTAACAGTTCCCACTTTTCCCGCTGGACCGCTGTCGAGGTTCCACAGAGAGCGCTTTTTCAGCAGCTGAATCTGTGGTTTCTCTGTTTTCTTTGCGTTTAGCTTCTTCTTGGAGTAAGCGACTTTGAACGAAAGGGAGGGTCAGCTCATCTGAACGTGAGTCCAGGGCGGTGATCAAATTATCGTAGGACTCCAGTAAGCTCCCCAATAGGATGGTGACCAGGTCTTCCTCACTGACTGGGGCATCAATGGCTGACAGCTGATCTGCCAAATCTTTGATCTGGTTGATGTGGGCCAAAATGTCTTTGCCTTCCTTCATCTGCAGTCGAAACAACTTTCGCCGAAGGTAAAGTCTGTTTGCCAGCGTTGTTCTTTCGTAGTGAGCCTGCAGATTGTTCCAAGCTTCTCGCGCCGTATTTGTCGATTTCACCAGAAAAATCTGGTTATTTTCTAAACCAAGCACCAAAGTTGCCAAGGCTTTATTTTCCTTCTTTCGAAAATCCCTGACCTGTGCCGGAGTGGCACCTTCCGCAAGTGTTTCAGTCCCTTCAACATACCCCCAAAGGTCCCTTTCGGTTAAAAGCATACGCATCTTGAATTTCCAGATAGGACAGTTATTCCCATCAAATTTGTCAATTGTCAAACCTTTAGCCTTTTCCGCCATTTTGACCCCGGATATGGACAATACCGCCGGAACCAGTAAGACCAAATTGACAAACTCATGACCAGCACGAAAAAGTCACTTTAGGGAGCATCCACTGGGCCCATAACGTAATGGGCAGGTGCAGTAATTATGTTTTAGGACCAGCGAAACAGTTGCAGGATTACTAGCAACTAGCAACTTCTAACTCGTATAATCAGGCGCTAACAATACGACTACTTCGGTTATACATATATTGAGCTACTTGGTCAAATCTCATTCATGCAATAAGTGAATACTATGTTTTCGAATATAAAACCTGAAGTTTTCACTGGTTTATATGTTTACTCTACAGGTTATTACTCAATACGCTGATTGATTATGCAAACTGAGTAATATAGTACATGCTGAAGGTGTCGAATGGCATAACGAAGTCAAATAGTGTTTAAAAATCTAAAAATCTGTTTATTGCCTTCTTTTGTATATAATTTGGTATGATTGAAATCTCTAGAAAGCAAATTATCCCCATGAAAGTAGCCCAAAATCGGCCCGCATCGGCCCGGCTGCCCGCGCGGGTAGTAAAATTCGGCACGCCCCGCCCCGCCCCGCAGGTACCCGCGGCCCGCATACAACTCTGACGTGACTTATATATATAGTATATATAAGATATATATAGTATATATATATATAGTATATATATATATATAGTGGCCATATATATAGTATATAAGATAATAATGTACAAGTATATCTAAGAAATATACTAATTTATCAGTATAAGCAACTTTATACTGTAGTATCCTACAAAATTTTGTCAAGAAGGAAGATTGCAGAAGTACATCAGAATGCAACTTGAAAGAAACCCCGCCGGAAAAGCTTTTGTGATCTCTGCTCTGTGCAGTCGAAGTCATAAGTGTAGACATATGGACCTATACACTATGACGACATTAGGCACACCCAGTTAGGCGTAAAGAAATGACAGGCAAATCTAGCGTGAGCACAGTTTAATTTCAATTTTTACAGTCACGTCACCTCAGTCGGTGCTTCGGTTAGGTGTAGTGCCAGCTTAGAACGTATGCATTTTTGAGGGAAGGGGATGCTGACACTGAATAATTGCCAAAGCACTTATCAGAGGTGTACTATACAAGGCTATCAGGCAGGACCACCATTGCGTCCACGCGTCGACCAAATAGAAGTGCTGTGGTAGCTCCACCTGACGGGTGACCACCCCATGACAATCTCGGTAAATTGCCCAGGCTGGATGTGAAATAGGATGCGTGAGCGTATTTTTGCAAGCTCTAGACTTGACATTACTCTCCGCTGATAGCGTAGTAAGAAACCACTGCGCTATCCGGAAGCTGTTTAATTTTTTGTGATCATTGATTTTGACTTGACTTTTGACTTTTAACCTGATTGTCAGAAATATGCGATGATGTGCCGGAAATACCTGGAGGTACTGTAACCTCTGATCAGACCAGCATCAACCTGGAAGGCGCCACTATATCCTACAAATGCGATTCTGACCGTGAAATGCAGGGACAAGACACAATCTACTGCTTAAGTGATGGCAGCTGGACCCAACCGCCTGTCTGCAAACGTAGGTATCCATTACACCAGGCTAGATTACATTACATTACTTAAAATTACATTAGATTTTACTACAATACATTGCAATTTTATGTAAAATAATTAGGGGCAGGGCTACCAAGCGACCTTCCCCGACTTTGACCGATTGGCCTGCTTTTTGGCACAGATGTCAGGATAGGTGTGGTCAAAAATTTGGGTACTGAGATCTTAGCTGACCTCCAGCTATGTGCAGCCGTGGCATTTATGTTCCCGACCCCCCCCCTATTTTTAAAACGACCGACATAAATGGTCAAAAATTTCTGAGGGCTGCTAGACTTGCATCATGATTTGGCACATTTACCTCCATCTGCTAAAAGACAGCAGTATCTCTGCATCTAAGGAAACCGATCTTCAAAGTTAGAGTTTTGCCAAAAATTTAAAATTTGCAGGCGAACGAAAACAAACTTTTAGTTCTGGTGTAAGCTATAAGGCTGGAATTTGGCATATACAGAGCCCACATATGTGTACTCATGTGTGCAAATGGTAAGAAATTCTGCCGTCTGAAAAATGTTTGTCAACTTGAAGCTTCACAAATCGCCATTTGTGGTCAATGGTGTCCCAAAATCGAAAAAATCAAATTTTCAAATCAAAATCAAAATCAAATCAAGTCAAACCAAATTCAAGTTATACTGGGTAGTTCTCCAAAGTTAGGATAGTACGCCCATGAACCATGCGTTGTGAACGCCTGGATAGCTTGGCATGAGCCGTTTCCGCTATAAGATATTTTCTTGGCAGAGGCTTTAATTTCTTGTGTCGGTCAACCATGTTCTCGATTGAGGTTAGGTCTGCACCTGACCTTGAAGGCATCATCCCCGGCATTTTCGAGTTTTCCAGCTGCGAACCTGAATAACTCTGTCACAGTTTGATTTGGAACTCTAATATTTTGCCTTGTTTTTGAGAACATCATGGGGGCATATTATGTGTGAAATTTGAGCGAAATCCGTGATCATCGATTTTTGACCAAAGTGCCCCCTTAAGCACCCACTAAACATCATGTAAACAGTCTTCAATTTCGAATTACTCCACGAAATACAACCAAAATGTGGCGGTGGCTGAAAGCTAAATAGACCTTAGAATAAATGCTAAAGTTCAGGTTTACAATAACAGTGAATAACTAGGTTTCATAATACTTAAATTGTTTGGTTGTATATTTTTAGTTTTATTATTTCTATTTCTAGCCTACTGTGATGAGCTACCGACCCTAGAGAACGGATTGGTCTATACATCGGTCTCGAAACCGGTTGCGGGTGATCTAGCCTATTATGAATGCACTAACGAGTTCTTTCTTCCCGGAAATGGCATTGCGGTCTGCCAGGATAACGGGTCCTGGCCGGAACTATCCAGTTGCATTCGTATGTAGACACATTGGTTAAGTTTTTGTCAAATTTGCTAAGCTAAACTTGCCAGGATGGATTCTGTGAAAAGACTCATACGGAAGTCCACTTGTTGTTAAACTAGTTAAACTAGTTAAAATTAACTCACACCT
Source organism: Trissonchulus latispiculum (assembly GCA_030248195.1). Lineage (NCBI taxonomy): Eukaryota > Metazoa > Nematoda > Enoplea > Enoplida > Ironidae > Trissonchulus > Trissonchulus latispiculum. The sequence goes on from JASAND010012459.1 coordinate 29,615, forward strand.
TTTACATAGAGGGTTAAAGGCATTATAGAATTAATTTTAACTCGCCTGCAGGGTGAAATGAGTTAAATTTTTAACTAACTTTCCCTTTTTGAGTCGCCCTCGGAAGGTCTCTCTTGGTGTAAAAGTGAGCACGTTTGCTTTGAGGTCAGAAGCGTCGTGGTTCGATCACAGGCTGGTCCAAGTTTTTTTACTTTTCATTCTAACAAATGTTAAGCATTTACGCTGTGCGCCAGTTTAAATTAATTTGATTAATTTTATTTAAGCTTAATTTGCAACATTTTTATTATTGTTTATGTTTGTTTGAGCTTCCCAATTTGCTGAGCGCAGACGAAGAAGCCTTATGCAAATTGTATCTCAATTAGAACTGTAATTTTTACTGTCTTGTTTTTGGGCTACATACATTCATTATATCATCTATTAGACATTACTAAAATCGGATACTCATTGTTATTGATCTTTCAGAATCGTTTTTGTTTCAGGAAAATGCAGGCGACCCAATTTCAATTTTGTCAGGGAAAGGCTTTGTACGCATCCGCTAATGGTCGCTTCGATAACCCTTGGAGCAATCCAAGCGATTACTGTCGTTGTCTTTATAGGATCGAGGTAACGCCACTTTAGCCATTCATATTACCATTGCTTTCCTTGTCGAACCTTGATGAATAATTTCGATACCTGTTTTGTCAATTGGCACAACTGGCACAAGCACAAGCACAAGCACAAGGACAAGGCCGAGTTGAATTCAGTTTTTTTCCACAAGCACAACGTCTGTAGCCAATGAAAATGGTTTTGCACTATGCACGGAAGGCGTGGCCAGGCTGAATTTCAAATTCTATTGGCTATGCTTGTGCCCCAGTGTGAACGTTTTCATCTTGTGCCTGTGCTTGTGCGATAGTGTGAACCGGCTTTAAGGTGCTGGTTTTCTTTCGGGTATTTTTGACTCATACTCAGTCCCGTATTTTTAGGCCAAAAGCTTAGAAAGTTTTGGTTTTTGCCTTAGGCTCCCAGTAGGTAGACCAGACGCCGGATTAGTTGTTTTGCTGGAAAGAGGACACAAAAATGAACATTTTTGTCTTTACATCCTTTGAACTATCTCCAGTGGTTAAGTCAGTATATAAGCAAAAAACCATTATGAGGGTCAAAAAATGGCTATTTTCGAGACAATCAGTTTTTTCAAAATTATGCCAAATCTTGCAGGCAATTTTGGTCCATTTAATATACTCAATCGATACACAGTCTACTTAGACATTTTATCCTTGCCTATTAGCTGGAGCTCATTGCTTTAAGGTGGTGGTTTCCTTTTGTGTAAGTTCAATTCTTTATGAAAGTAGATGAAACTTTCCAAATATACTGTTTTGGTGCTCTTTAACATTCTGGGACCAGTCCCACATTTTTAGGTGAAAATATGAAAAATTTTCGGTTTTTGGCACTATACTCTCAGTCGATAGTCGATACGTCAGATTGGCTGTTATGGATGGAAAGAGGGTACAAAAACGAACATTTTTGCTTTTACAACCTTTGAGCTATCTCCAGTGGTTAAGTCAGTATAAGCCAAAAACGATTTTTGGAGCCAAAAAACGGCCATTTTCGAGGAAATCAGTTTTTTCAAGATTATATACTGCCAAATCGTACGGACAATTTTCGTTTATTTATACTCAATCGATACGCGGTCTAATTGCCCATTTTATTAATGCATATTCGCTCAGATTCGTTGCTTTAAGCTAGAGATTCGGCCGAAAAACGATTTTCGCAAAAGTGCGATTATTTTGTTTTAAACATCGATTTCTTAAAAACTGTCCAACGGATTCGCGTGATTTTCGGCTGAATGAAAATTCGCACTATTGCGGAGGGACATTTCTCTTGGTTTCAGCTAAAACACCTCCAGTTGCGAGAAAACTGGACACAAAGTTGCGAAATTTCGTGTCACCGTACATTTGCCGGATTTTCTGGCGTATTGGGGCTTGTTGAGCCAAATTCAAAAAAATGTCCCTCGGCGCATATGTCCTTCATATTATGGCACTAGAAAAAATTTTGGCCGATTCCACAGTTTTGAGAAATCAATGTTCAAAAATTTTTGGTCTATATTCAGCCTGTCAGATGTCAGTATGTCTAAAAATGTTTGCTAGTTTTGTGCTAACTTTGCTAGTTTCGTAAGCTCATGTGAATGTACAGAAAATAAGCTTTAAAACGATGTATAAAGATCTTTCAAACTCCAAAAATTGCGAAAGTTATAGCGTTTCAAAAAAGCACCCCAAAAGCATTGCACAAAAGGATACCACCACCTTAAGCTAGAGCTTTGGCCGTAAAACAATTCCGGCAAAAGTGCAATTATTTTGTTTTGAACATCGATTTCTCAATAACTGCTGGACGGATTCCGGAGATTTTCGGCAGAGTGGAAATTCGCAGTTCTGCGGAGGGATTTTCTCGACCGTTATGACCTGCAGAGCCAAATCCAAAAAACGTGCCTCGGCCCATATGTCTTCACATCATGGAACAACAAGAACCTTTTGTCAATTCTACAGTTTTGAGAAATCGATGTTCAAAAATTTTTTGGTCTATATTTCGCCGTCATGTCAGCAAATTTTTGCAAACTTTTTGCTAATTTTGCAGTTTTATAAGCTCATGTTAATGCACTGATTATAAGCTTTAAAACTATCTATAAAGCTCTTTCTATCTATAAACCTAAACCATCTATAAACTCCCAAAATTGCGAAAGTTATAGCGCTTTAAAGAAATCAGCACAAAAGCACTGCACAAAACAATACCACCACCTTAAGCTGGCTAAGCTATCTTTATTGGCATTCATAAATAGTCAAGATCAAGCTCACATCATGTGTCGCCGAGCAATCATGATTCACTATTATCATGTGTTGTCATGCCAAATAAGAGCTGTACTTATTTTAGCACCTACTTAAGAAGGCGACCCGGCAAACTACATCAGCAGGCTGTGTCAGAAAAGTCATTTCAAGCTGGTGTTGACTAAACCTTAAATCCAATCTTTCGGTTTTGCTGTGCTGCAAATAAAACTAGCTTCAAAATTCAGCATCTGTGAACTCCTAATTAAGAAAATTTGTCACTCTAGTAACCTGCGACCGCGAAAATTCGGCCCTCGTGTGGGATTCGAACCCACGACTTTCGGGTTAACGCTCGGTTCACTCTACCAACTGAGATACCGAGGCTACAATCGCATCAAGCTAGAAGGAGTTCGTATCCAAAGTAAAATGGCTGAACCCAGCTTTACCTCCCAGCCTATTGCTTGACAGACTAGGATTAGTAAGTAATTATTAGTAGTAAGTAATTAGGATTAGTAGTAAGTAATTCGCAGGTAAGATCAACCCTGCTCTAGAAACTCACTATATCTGTAATTTTCTTACATAAATAACGAAATCATCGGAACTAGTAACTCCAACATACATGCTTTCATCAAATTGGCTCACCATGAGCTTCCAGTAAAATCAGAAGTACAAAATAACTAAAAGCAAGCCACTAGGCACGCTCTGCGCGCTAACGGCTGACCCCTCCTCCCGCAAACCAGTACCTGGTCGAAACTAGGTATGGGAATGGGTAGTTTATTTGGCATGCACTCATATTGGTGCGTGTACAACGTGACTTAAACGTTTCGAAGTTTATGTGAACTGCTGTGTTTACACTTCACCAATTCCAAACAGGAATTCTGCACATTTGCCAGTTCTAAATCAATAGTTTAAATCGTTATGTTGGTTTGGAAATCTGGGCAACCAAGGTATACTAATGTGGTACAATAATTTACAACAGATAGATAATCCGCTGTAATGGAAAGCGAGAAAGTAGTTACCCCGAATATACTCGCGGGGGACATTTCTTCTGTGAGAATCACACAAAAGTGCTCAAGTCTGGGATAGGTGATCGCAATATTTTGTCACGAAATTCCTAGTTTTGGGATATCTGGATCATGGGTTATTTTAAATCCTGGACATAGGGTATTGTATGGTTGGCAGAGACTTTGCAGGAATTTTACCTAAGTATTACTTCAATCAATGACGTTCCGAAATATGTTGTACTGACTAGCTACTTCCAAACAGCTAAAAATGCTAAATTAATTTGCATTCAAGTTTGGTTACTTCTAGCTATTTATGAATATGAGTGACATTACATAGCTCTGCATTAATTGAGGTGCTTTAGTGCTGCTACGGCTGATTCTACCTTTCCAACAATACGAATAATACGAATAATAGAATAATATACGCAGATGTGTCTAATAATAGCATGTCCAACCATAGAAATATGCACAGAACCAACTTCGGTAGAAACCTTTCAACTAGCATCAAAAGAATACTCCATGGAAATGTAGAACATGAAGCTATTAGCTGTTATGGATTATCGGCCATTGTTGCTGCAAAAACCTGTTGAGGAGGACTGTCAGGGGACTTCGACCCATATCTAGCAAATTTTTTTTATAAATATCAAATATCGAGAATCTGATTAATTTTACTAGACGCAGAAAAATTTTAGTTTCCGATTCAATTTCATTTTTGTGATGTTGTTACCCAAAGCTTGTTTAGTCCACATTTTTCGTGTCACAGGGACAAAAGGTTTCCCTCTCCGGATAAATTAAGACATAGGGTACTTTTCCAGGGTCTTTTCCAGATTACCCTTAGTGTTAAAGTTTTTAAATTTGACCAATCCAGCTGAAATTTGGTAGGGGTATGTTTTCGACCACGCTGAGTTCAAATATCGCAAAACTTTTTGCGGGAGCTGGAAGCTATATCCGCAATCGGAACCCTATTACGGAAATCTGAACCGGTTTTGTAAATGAAAACGGCCTAACTCTAATCTGAGGTCCGTTTTTCAATTCAACGTTTCGTTAGTTCAGTATATAATCTTACAACTTAAGCTTACATCATAAGCTAATATCAAATCAACGAAAAGCTGAATCGAAAAACCTCAATCTGGCAGTAATCCGGAAATGACCCTGGAAAAGTTCTATAGGTCTTAATTTATCCGGAGAGGGAAGCTTCCAAGGTGGAAATTGTCCCTGTAATACAGGAAATGTGATCTAAGCAAGCTTTTGGTAACAACATCACAAAAATGAAATTGAAACGGAAACTAAAATTTGAAAATTTAGTCATATATAAACTTGAATTTAAATCGTTTTAAAACTTATTTTTCTGAAAAATTTGTAAAATGCTATAGATATAAACTGGGGATCTTGTTAATGCGTAAGTTAGCTGATAGCTTGATCAATTTTGCTCAAATTAGTTACAACCTCCTTTGAGACGAAATTTTCAAGAAATATATATAGCTACAGTACAGCTGCAACATCAGTCATATAGGTTTCATCAGTGCCTTTGTGGTTGCTGCATGATTGGCCGCAGCCAACAGCCAATCAGAAAAGCTTTTGATTTTTGATTTTTGTTTTTAAGAAATAACGTGTGCAAATGCACAAACATTTGATATTTGATATTTCAAACTATTTATTCTCTGAGTGAGCGGATAAATTTTTGATTTTTGATTTTAAACATTTTCTGCATCTAGCAAAATTAATCAGATTCTTGATTTTTGATATTTATAAAAATTTTTTGTTAGATATGGGTCGACGTCCCCTGACAGAGGACGAATCATATTGCTACTAAGCTTTGGAATAATTGTCTTCTGAATGTTTTAAAATAGGTTGCGATACTGAATGCATAGAGGATGAGGAATTTGTGAAAACTGTCTAAATCGGCAAATGATTTGACATAAATGTTTCTACTTGCTTTGAAGACCGGTGATCACTTGACGGACATCGTGGGCCTTTAATCCGCAAAGTTTCCTCATTGTTTCCTCACTATAATCACTGCGATGAATTAGTTCAGTTTGATATAATCTCATAACTAAAGTCTGATACAAAAACGTGCGTACAATATTGTGATCACTTATACTGCATTTAATATATATCGCAGCCGCAGACCCATAACATTATTTATTTTCTGAATCGTCATGATGGGACGAAAATTTTCGTAAAATTTAAAATTTTGAAAAATTTCTTTGTTTCTGAACAATTTTCGCAGAAAACGCAGAACTAAAAAACGAAGAACATCGGTTAAGGTTTGAATTTTTTATTAGCATTTTTCGATTTTCGAAATTCTGATCTTTGCCTCTTTTCCAACTTTGACAAGCTAGTGCTAGCCCAGTACTTGAAAGAAAACTTTGTCGTTTTCATTAGGCATCTACTTTAACGTAGCGAATGTAATTTTTCAAAAATTTGAAAGTTGATGTTTTCGAAAAATTATCCCTTTTTGACACAAAATTCCGATACACTGGTATGTATCGAAAAAATAGAGTAATGCAAAATATTCCATCTTTGCTGAATCCAACAATGTCAAAATGTTGCCGCTACGATGCATATTGCTATAAATTTTCAAAGATTTGTCCTTTTTCATTAGGATTTTGGTAGTATAGGTAGTCAATAGTTGTTTATTACGTGAAGACACTAATTCCTCTAAATCGCGTGGAAATTAAGGAAAATCTATGAAAAATTACATTTCGCAACATTTTCATATCGTTGGATTCAGCAAAGATGAAATATTCAGCATGACTTATGTACACGCAGTATTTCGGTACCAGTGTATTGAAATGTTTGGACAAAAAGGGATAATTTTTCGAAAAAATCAACTTTCAAATTTTGAAAATGATTTTGGCTACGTTAAAGCAGATGTTTAATGCCTATTGATAATGAAAACGAAAAAATTTTCGTTCAAGTACTGAGCAAACAGTAGCTTGTCAAAGTTGAAAACGCCAAAGATCAAAGGATTTTGAGAATCGAAAAATGCTAATAAAAATTCAAACCGTAACCGATTTTCTTCGTTCTTAAGCCATTCTGCGTGTTTTCTGAAAAAATTGTTCAGAAACAAAGAAATTTTTCAAAATTCTACGTTTTATAAAATCTTTCCTCTTATTGCGAGGATTCTGAAAATCTATAATGTTATGGGTCTCCAATTAATATTAAATGCAGTATGAATGACCACAATTTTGTACGCACGTTTTTGTATCAGATGAAATTATACCAAACTGAATTCATCGCACTGACTATAGTGAGGAAACAAGGAGAAAAGTTTGCGGATTAAAGATCCACGATGTCCGTCAAATGGTCACCGGTATCCAAAGCAAGTAGAAACATTTTTATCAGATCAGTTCCCGATTCTGACAGTTTTCACAAAAATTCCTCATCCTCTATTTATCCAGTATCGCAACGCAAGTATCCATTGTTGCGTCAGACTTTAAATTATTTTTCGATTCTTCCCAGTTCGCTAAAATTACAGTTATAGTACCCCAAACGGAAATGCCGACTTTTCGATTGACCAATTGGTTAGCAAAATTGACAATTTTCAGCGATTTTCAAGAAATTTTTGAAAAAATCGTTAAAATTTGCTAAAAAATTAGCAATTTTTAGTAAAAATCCCTGATGGGTCAACCCTTTTTCCTTTCTGGATGAGAGGGTCTGCCCTTTTTTCTTTTCGCTGAGGGGGTCTACCCGTTTTTGTCGGTCATGGGAGGTCTGCACCCCCCATTCCCCCCACGTTATCCTATGGACGTAGGTATTCCTGCGACTTTTGCAAAGTTAAATGTTTGAAGGTTTTGCAGTTTTGCAAAAGTTATGTATAACTTGCTAAAGTGATATGAGTGGACAAAAGATGACGCACAATGGGCGTATCTACTTAAGTGTTTGAAGACACCTTTTTTGGAAATGTTATTTTGCAACTTCCTGTTTCATTGATTACGCATGCTTATATGTAAGGGCAAGAAAAATTCATTCTTAGCCCAGAGGCTCAAATTGGCTAAAAAATGACTGTTTTTGTCTTTGTTCGACTGTTTTTGTCTTTGTTCTTCTCTGTTTTCAAACTCTTGACTCTGTATGATTACTGTGAAGGATTGTGAAAAAATCATTGTAAACTAATCTAAAGAAATGCTCTTTTTGTGAACCCACATAACGACATGCTTGTTATTAACTTAACAAAATGCTTGTTTGAAATAACTTGTCAGCTTTTTATTTTGACATAACTCGTCAGCTTTTTATTATTGTCAGT
>JASAND010012460.1:0-11378 GCA_030248195.1 Trissonchulus latispiculum
GGTTGTAGCACTGCCAGCAGTGCTCTCAGAGATTTGCATGCACACTAGCAGGCGAAGCTCCGAGTGATGGCACGAGTGCTCTTCACGAGGGCTTAGTCTGAAAGTGAGCTCACAAATTTCTGTGAGCACAGCAAGCAGTGCTACAACTGACTTGTAATATGGCTCCAAAAACTAGAAGACATATCGTCTTCTATATGTCATGTCTTTAAAGACTGACATTTTGCTTCAACCTTCAGTCGTTTATATGCTGTTCAATCTAATTTGCATATTCCTTTCGGCAGAGAATATATAAGGGGGAGAAATTCTTGGGCATTTACAGTCAGTTCTGCTGGCTGTCAGCAGCCTCGCTACTCCGAATGGAGAGCAGCCAAGGCTTACCGTGCAGTACAATTATACGCATGCGGTTGTAGCATGTTCCGATTACACTGAGAAATGTATTGCCGATATTACACTTTAATTGTTATAAATGACCATCTCTAGCTGTTTATAGCTGATTTATAGCCATTATTTTGAATGTTTTTCAAAACTTTCTAGACATTGCAAAAACTTTTCCCAAAACGTTTGCATTTTTTACTTTATACTTTTCTTTTACTTTACGCCCAATTTTATGGGGTTGAGCTCGGCTTCTCCGTGGGGTGAGGGATCAAACAAAAATTTGCAGGGAGCACAATTTACTGGTACACCTATGTCGGCGTCCTCTCGATTTGGGCCATTCCATTCGTTTGTTTAAACTCAATTGATTTGCGGTCTAATTGCCCATTTCATCAGTGCCAACTAGCTGGGATTCGTTGCTTTAAGCTAGAGATTTGGTCGAAAAACCATTTTGGCAAAACAGCGGTTATATTGTTTTGAACGACGATTTCTCAAAAACTACCCAATGGACCCAATTAACGAAAATTCGCACTATTGCCGAGGGACATTCTTCTTGATTTGAGCTAAAACATTTCCAAAGTAAAAGTAAAACATCTGAGTACAAAGTTGTGAAATTTCGTGTCACCGCACATTTGCCGGATTTTCCGAAGTATTGAGACTTGTTGAGCCAAATCCAAAAAATGTTCCTTGGCACACACGTCCTTCATATCATAGCACATGAAGAAATTTTGGCCGATTCTACAGTTTTTAGAAATCGATGTTCAAAAATTTTTAATCTATATTTAGCCTGGCAAATGTCAACATGTCAGAAAATTTTTGCCATGTTTCTGCCAATTTTGCAAGTTCAGTAAGCTCATGTGATTGTTCAGATTATAGGCTCTAAAACGATGTATAGAGCTCTTTGGAACTCACAAAATTGCGAACCTTTCTGCGTTTCGAAAAATCACCATAAAAGCACTGCACAAAGGGATGAAAGCAGCTTAAAGATATGTTCAAACGCTGATTTCTCATTAATCTTACAACTACAAATTAAAAGGAAAGTCACAATACATACTAAAAATTGAGTGCTATCCAGTGACATCAAAATTATAATTTATAGTTAAATCTCTTCTGCTGACTTCACGAACGCTTACAGATGCACCCCTCTTTTCCCATAATTTACACCTATACCCCATCCTATTTTCCTTCGAAACATACAAGCCTGCTACTTTCTACTGCAATTTTCAGAGCTGAACTGCTGTTACAAAGCAACTACAATTAAAACGACGCTTGCACCAAATCCGCAATAAAATAGCGGTTGCACTGATCCAGATCAATACATGTGTATAGTTGTTGACAACAAATTACTGTTGGCACTCGGTTTTGTTAATATACGCCGCTTTTCATCTGTAGGAGCAGAACGCAACCATCAAAAAATCTTATTTAGAAGAACTACAAATTAAAAGTGAATCACGATCACATTTACTATATTTGATGCATATACTAACATGTAGAAATGTAAAATGAGAACCACAGTAGTTTAGAGCTATAGTCCCATTAGAAACCTCCTCTCGAATGAAGTGTTGTTGAATCTCGACATGGTTTTGTCGAGAGTGGTAGACCGGATTTATGGACATCGCAAATGAAATCGATCGCCAGTTCTGGGAGAAACTGTCGCAGGTAAAGTGCTTCGCTTACAGCAGTTCCCAGGGCGAGGTACTCAGCAGCACTTGTGCTGACGCTGACGCTTTTCTGCTTACCGCTGTAGCAGTTGATAGCACTCCCACCGAATAAGAAGCATACTGCCTTCGTATTGTGAAATAATGAAGCATGATCTCGATTTAAAACTTGGTAAGGTGTACAAGATAGTACCTAACCTTTCCAACAAACAAAAGTATATTCTACACTTTCGTAATTTAAAATACTATTTATCGTTGGGCTTAAAATTGGAGCATGCACACCGCACCGCGTTCTAGCTTTTCAACAATCAGCTTGGATGAAGCCGTACATTAATTTCAATACGAAAGAGCGCAACTGTGCAATTTCTGATTTTGATAAAAATTCATTTAAACTGTTGTAGTTTTTGGAAAGACTACGGAAAATGAAAATGTACGTTCGTATTTGGATGTGAACTTGTAACTGAGCAAGCGCGATTCAGCAAATTGGCATAGAATCCTCGCTTTGAGCGGGCAACTGCTTTCAGTGGAGATTTGGCAGCGGTATGCACGAAACGTGCAATAATCTAACTCAATAAGCCCATTTTTGTTGGGTTTGCTGTGCTTGATTTGTCAACGTTGCTCATGTACGAATTTTACAACGATTATATAAGTAGTTCCCGCCTACGGATGTGATGTTAAATTGCTGTTCACTGATATTGATAGTTCCTGTTGTTATAATCAAAGTACAAATGCGTATAAAAATATGCAAAACGACAGTGTTTCGTTTGATTTTAGCGACTACCCTTCTAATCATCCTTTTTTTTCTACAACCGACAAAAAGGCGATGGGGAAAATGAAGGATGACGCGAAAGGAAGTCCACGAAAGTTACTGAGTTTTGTGGCCGGTGTGCCAAAATGCGTAGTCGTTTATTTGGCGACGAGGCGAAAAAGAGGGCCAAAAGTGTCATGAAAATGTTATCAAGAAAGTGTTGAAACATGATCATCCTGTTAATGTTATGTTTGATAAAATCCTTTGTGCCTTGTCGTGGGTGAGTCTAACGAATAGAGTTAGTCGAGCTAAGATTAACTCAATTAACCCATATTCGCGCAAACTAAGGGTTAATTTTAACTTTCCAGGTTTAAACTCTTTCAACTCTTGCTATTGTTAAAAGCAAGCGGAGTTAAAAGAGTTAAATGGACGAGTTAAAATTTAACTTTAACTTTAACTAGTTTAACCCTGCATCTTTCCGAGTGTTTAAGTCATGGAATTAAATGATCAAGCGATAGTTAACTGTGTTTGCCGATCTTCCCTCTCTGGCCTACGCAAATACCACCAGAATAATATAACTTAAGGGGGGTCCACCGTGAAAAACTTTTAGACCACGGATTTAGCTCGTTTTCACACATAATTTAGCCAAATATGTCGTCATTTCAAGCTTAAACTTTTAGTTGTTTCGTTCAGCTTTAGTTGTCCGTAAGTTATGAGCCATTCATTGAGTACAAATTGAATATCAGCGAAAATGAGGGTGCTGCAGACAACTGAAGCAAGTTTGCGCAAATCTACTTCATATATTTAGCTTATTTTCCTATGCACATTTAAAAACCTGAGAAGTACTAGACACAGCTGTTGGCATAATTCATGCAACAAATAGATCCTAAGGCATGAATAAATATGCTGAAATGCAAAAACTGCAATTTGACAATATAGCTTTATCTTAAAATGCCTATCTTTCGAAAAAACAGCAATTTTCACAATTTTGCAGAAAAACTAATTTCTGCGCCAAAAAATCTCGACACAGGTAAAAGATTCCAAGTAACATTGGGTGTCGTTCGAAGCCTTTATACATATACGGCCTTCTATTTTTTATAATATGCACTCAAACTTAGTAACTACCATTTTTAGGTCACCAAAAACGACAGATTTCAGCGATTTTCGGCAGTACGCTAACCTCAAAGTTTCAAAGTTTTAATTCCACTGCGACACATTGTTTAGAGATTTAAATGGATGCCAAATGTTACCCGGTATCTTACACTGGTTTCGAGATTTTTTTTGGCGCAGAATTATAATCGACACTTTTTCAATTTCCTATGCTTAGCACATGCATAACTTTACGTTGAGGTGAATTTTCGCAACAACCGTAAGAGATCCAACTTAAATTTTGTAAACTCGTTAAAATATCCCATTTGGACAATAAAATATGTGAAAATGAGAAAAAGTGACCCTAAAGTGGAACCCCCCCCCCTTAATCAAGCCGTCTCAACACCATGAGAATTCATGACCAAATTACTCGACTTTTTAACTTTTTTGCACAATTTTAGCAAAATCAGGGTGATACTTTTGGTTCTTCGAGGCATTTCCTTAGGATCAAAAAATTCCACGAAATAAAAATATTTCAGCCCAACATGGTCGAAAATGTACCGAAAATTGGGGTCATTTACATACGATTCAAATTTAATTGAAATATGCTGATCCCGGGAAACTTAGGCCACTGAAGGTTTTGTTAGTTGTGCTGCTACACAGTGTCGATGAGATTCAATTTAACAAGAAATATATAATTACCGTAGGACTGCAACATCATCAGGCTAGGTTCCATAATTGCTGAAGGCCAGCAGTAAATATGAAGATTTGGATCATAATAGGATTTTCATGATTTCAAATTTTAATAGTATCACAATGTACAGTTTAGTTTAGAGTAGTGCAATCTGTGTAGTTCCATGTAGAATTTACGAACTTTAGTAAATTCCTTTAAATTTATTCAATTCAATTTAACAGCCAATCAAATCGCTGTTCAGTGTAGCAAACAGCGCCGACTATTGAGACGGTTGGCCAATTTAGACTGAATTGTTAAAAATTGCTTCAATATTTAACTTCAAATGTACAACTAATACTTTTTTAAATAATTGTACTAAGAAAACATTAAACAGTTTTTAAAAACACAATACAATATTTTCTATTATCTTTGCAATTCTAGACGAGTTTTAGGTTTTTAACTCGTTTAACCTCCGTGTCCAATCGCTGGTTAAACTGTTAAAGCTATATGAAGAATACTGACTATTAATTGGAATTAATTTTAACTCTAGCGCGAATAGTAACAGATAAAATTAACTCAATTAACTCTAACCATTTTGTGTATGTGTGAATGCAGGTTAGGTTAAAAGAGTTAAATTTAACCCCTTTTCGCGCGAACATCGAGTTGAAGAAATCTTAACCCGTTTAACCTCAGCTAAAGTCTGACCAAAGAATGTAGGGAGCGAAATTGTTTTGTATATACTGAATTACCGGTACATTTTTGTTGCAGCAATGTACATATTTTCATGTCTTGAACTTTCTGTTGGTTGAAGAAGAAATTTGAAAAAATTAAAATTCATCAAAAGAAGCCGATTTTTTAAGTTTTGAAAGACCAGTAGATGCCAGGAACCAGCAGTTTTGTAGAAAATTAGCCCATGTCCCAAACATATTGTATCCCAAATATAAGCTAATTTCGTCAAGTATTGCGATAGTTATTCAATCTTTTAAATATTCAAAAGCCTTTGATCTTTGCTGCTTTACCAACTTTGACCGACTATTACTCGCGACTCACTAATATGGAAAGAATTTTCAGTTGGATTTCCAGGACCGCTTACGTGTCAGCTTTCATGTGATTTATGTGGTTTTTCAAAAGTTGAAAATCGACTTTTTCGGAAAATATTATTTTTTGACCCAAAATTTCGGTAATGCGAATCCAATAAAAGTGAATACAAAATAGCATAATCATAAAGTTTAATACGGGCTGAATTTAACGATATAAAGTTTTCGTGGCTACGACGTATATTGCCCCCGCAGCGAATTTTTAAACAATTTCTCAATTTCAGCTGTTTTCTGACTAGGAGTGCTATGTTTCATTAATTTGCCGCAAAAGTGTAAACTAGCCAAAAATCAGCTGAAAAGGGAAATTGTTGTTTAAAAATTTCGTTATGGGGGCAATATAAGTCGTAGCTACGAAAAGTTTACAGCGTTGGACTGAGCTCAGATTAAACTTTATGATTATACTATTTTTACTCACTTTCGCTGGATTCGCGTTGTCAAAATTTTGGGTCAAAAATGGTATTTTCATCGATTTTCAAATTTTGAAAAACCAGATAAATTACATGAAAGCTGACACGTAAGCGGTCCTGGAAATTTAATTGAAACATTTTTCCATTGAGTGAGTCGCGAGTAATAGCCAATCAAATTTGGAAAAGTGGCAAAGAGCAAAGGATTTTGAAAATCAAAAAAATTGAATAACTATCGCAATTTTTGACGATCGCTGATATTTACGACACAATATGTTTGGGTATGGGCTAAGTTCCTGGCATCTACTGATCTTTCAAAACTTAAAAAAATGGTTTCTTTTGACGAATTTTAACTTTTTCAGATTTGTTATTCAACCAAAAGAAAGTTCATGCCATGACGGTTCAGAAAATATATACATTGCTGCAGCAAAAATGTACCTGTAATTCAGTATAAACAAAACAATTTCGCTCCCGACATGTTTTCGTCAGACTTTAGTTAAAATTAACTCTTTTAACCCTGGCGCGAAAAGGATCGAGCTAATTAACTTGCGAAGAATCCTAAGTCGAGATATTATGGATATAATTAGAAGCGATAAGCATCAGCTATTTTCTCTAACTACGAACCACATCAGCTTATCTGCTTTTGATGATAAGCGTTATATTCTCGATGATGGAATCAACAGCTATGCTTACGGTCATTGTTATACGGAATAATTTCTTTTAAAAAATAAATAAACAAAATCTCATTAATTGGTAGAATCATTATTACATAATTAGCAGAGATAATTATGTAATAATAATAATAATGCTGATTAACGTAATATAATGCAATAACACTCAATATCATCAGACTGAATCATTCAAATTATCTCTTTCTTTGTTGCATATAAGATTAAAAGGAATTAACAGGCACAATGGGCTGAGCAATATTTGGCTACTTCTTCCAGTATGCGGTCAGAACAGCACCCTTTTCCTTCCATTTGAACTTTCACTTTACAAGTTAGTAATCCCATTCATAACTCTACCAAAATTTTTTTAAGCCATGAGACCAGTTTTTCACAGATTTCTGGCACAGTCCCCTTAGTAGAAAGCAGTTTCATGCTTGGTGTCTGTAATGATAGCTGAAATTTAATCAAGCTTGATTCTATGTACGAAGGTGAGGACTGCAATCTCTGGTAAGATGACAGGCCTGCTTTGTGACACTGAACGGTCCACTGTTGATCCATAGATAGTTGGGAATATTTGTGTGGGGCTTTGATAAAGAAGTGAAACACATCATGCTGACAATATCTTGGACGTTTAATTAAGAGAGCAGCTTCTAATGGAAGATCTCCAAGACTTTGAACACCAATACAACCAAACAGCAACAATTGCGACAGCCATGACGAGAACGTGCAATCGTCTGAATCTGAACGTTCATATAAAAAATAATAAGGCTAAATATTATTCAGGCAATTTGTGCCTGTAACGTATGAACCATTTTTAAACAATTGCGTAAAAGTTAAAACATAATGGGTTTGTGGCACAAAGCCAGTACTGGTAAAACAGTTTTTAGTTTATTACATGATCAGTGTGAAGCATAAGAGCATTTAATTTGAAATTCTAAAAGTTTCAGTTTTGTGACATATGTGGCATTAGAATCCCACAGGGTGTCGCAGGTGCCGCTGTCCCAGAACGCCCATTTTTATACTACTCATGACTTGCGCAAAATGACTGTGTTATTTTGCTATAAGTCTTGAGCCTTGAACAACATTACATGGATGTTGGGCGAGCCTTTTGGGGGAATTGGCCTGTATATACAATAAAAATGATCACCAAAAATCCATTACCGCTTATTGAGAATGTTGTCGGAATATTTGGAAGAAACTGCTTCAAGATAAATTCAGATGAGTTATATTAGTACAGTATTCGTACCGATTCGAGTCTTCCGAATGGATTTACTGGTGGACAGCGGACTTGACCAGGAAAAGTCTATTCAGAGGCTTCCTACATTTAGTCAGAAATAGTTGTTTTTATTCAAAAGAGCATTAGTAAATCTAAGCAAAATTTCTTTCATGTATTTCGATGTTGGTGTTCCCCGTCGTACTTGAACGACTGTACCCTTTTGAGAATGCTAGACATGAGAGTGGAAATGGACCCCCGTGTCTGCTTTTTTAATGGAAGTTAATAGAAGAGTGCAACAACGTAAGGCTCAATTAATTGGTTACTGGGTTCGGTTAGTTTTTAGCAACAGAGCTGTGAATGCTGATTAAAATAATAGGCATTCTACATTAAATAACGTTTGGTGTCATACGGACCTTTCCTTCCGTCTTTCTGATGCCTGCCCCACCCCCCTGTTCGAGCCTTTTCTGCAGCCTCTTGCTTTTTATTCCAAAGCTTGTCAAGCAGGTAATGCTAGGTTTCAGCCAACTTCGTCGCTATTGATAAGCGGTCCGGTTTCGTTTGTGACGGTGACTGCGCTCGGGTCACTTGGAAGGACCAATCACTGCACGTCAGCAAGCCTTTCTTGGTGGTAATGTTTTCTATCCGTTACCTTTGTCTCTCCGCCTCTTGTCCGTTTTTACTGGACTGCGGAGGACAGCATTTTAAGGGCAATTATTTAGATGTGGTGCCGTTACACAAACCGAGAGGTTCCAATACACAAACTTTAGTGCCGTTACACAAACCTTCAGTCTCGTTACACAAACCGGTTTTCCCGTTACACAAACCGCGTTTCCCGTTACACAAACCGTCTTTCCCATTACACAAACCTCATACCTCTGTCTAAATACTTGGAAGTAACAATTATTTTTATTCCGGCTGGAGCCGGAATACCTAATATGGGTTTCTTGTATCTTTTACGTTGATTAGCTCTGTTGCCTTTGAAAAAGGCCTATGTTTAACACAGGCCTAGCTATGTAACATTTTTTGCATGCACATTATGCAAATTAGCTTTCTAACGGCACGGCTGGAAGTGTAGGTAGATCAATGCTTTTTAATAGTTTCAGCGCACAGCGCAACCAAGCAAGAGTTGATCGGCCGGTTTTGGGACAGGCCATAGCAGATATTAAATTTGACATGCATGCATTGCTCACGAGTTTTGACATAACCCACTTCTGTAATCAGTACCACTTTAATGATGATTGCAAAATGGCATATATATGCTCACTTGGACAGGTCACTGTTTATGCGTGCTGAAGCAGGAAAAAGAAACAACTGCATTATTATAAGATCTGTTACCAAGCTAAAATTCGTAGAATAGCTGTGCAAATTGTTTGATTTCTGTTAATGTAATAAATAGCAACAAAAACAGACATGTTCGAGTCTACCGATTACAGATGTCGTTGTGGTGGTTTAGTATAGTGAGTTATGAAAAACCTCACTGTCTAGCACACTAAGGTCTAAGCAATTCTACCTATAGTTGGAACTTATATAACTCAGACAATTCTCTGTAAAGGAATCTTGCCCTTTTTGGGCACTACTTGTTAACAATGATAAGTAGAATTTTCTTACTTTCAAAACATTTAACTGTAAGCAAACTGATACAAAGTCAATTATAAATATTTGAAACTATAATCAAGAAATTTAGGCCTCAATTAAAAGTATAATTCCACATTGATACACTGTAAATTCGAGCAATAATTTTATGTATTTTATGTATTCAATTTTATGTATTCAATAATAATTTATTGCCCAGATTCAATAAAGTTTGTCGGGAGTTTTTTGGCACCCGAGAAAATATGATAACTTTTAAAATTCCTATTTTTAAAACGTCATTTGTACGTGAGCCTTGAGCTGACATTCCTCAACAACTGTAAAGACATACGACTTTATTTGAATCCACCACTAAATGAAACAAATATAATTAGTTACGGTCGGTTCAGTTGCGTTTTGTATGAAATTAAAGCCACTTCAGCTTCTTTGAAGATTGCGCATAATTATGTAATATTACATTTGGTTGCTGATATTTCAGCATACACTTAAAATTTGTGTCGATAGAGCGCTAACACAATACAGATGGTTTGTGTAACGGCACTATTGGTTTGTGTAACGGCACTTTTGGTTTGTGTAACGGCACTTTTAGTTTGTGTAACGGCACTTACGGTTTGTGTAACGGTACTGTTGGTTTGTGTAACGGGAAAACACCATTATTTATGTTCCTAAACATGCTAAGCCCCGACTAAAAATTGTAATATATGAGTTTATATGCATACATCGTTTGTATCGTTTCTGTATCGTATGAGTTAGAATTGGAATATTAAACATACACACTTGGATGAAGTAGTGCTTTCCGAATGTACTAAAGTTAAATAGAAAAGATGAGCGATAGATCCCATCGAAGACTCCTGTCTTACGTAGTAATAAGAGTATATGATAATACACGCCAAGTGTATGTAGTCTTGTGATATTAATGTTCCTCAAATTGACATAACCAATTTTTCGAACGATGGGCAGATTATCACGAACTGCAAACATAACATATACAAAACAATTCCATCAAAATTAGATGTTAAAATTGTTTGCCCCATAGCAAACACAAATTTCCAGGAATCGCAACTATTTTGGCAGAAAAGTTCTGCTTTTGATGCGTTTGAAAAAGGGAACTTTCAAAAGCTTCCGTGTCGGCGTTTTTTATCCCAGAGTATTTTTAAATGTCTAATGTCTATATTTTCCAAACTAAGGAGACTGGTGAGGTTTTTGAAAAATGAAGTCGATTTTGTGAAAACTAAGCTGTTGTAGTTCTCTTGAGTCCAGTTTTTTTAATCTGAAAGAAATGTAAAGCCCGCTGCGAAGCTGCAATTTTCGAAAAACTGCATTGTAATTTATTTCAAGTGATTTGCAAATAGAAAAAGACGGAAAACTCATTGAAAGTTGAATTTTCCTGCACACTTTGATGTTTTACTTTTCAGAAATACCTCAAAGAAATTTGTTGGATTTTACTTTTAGCATCACCTGTTAAAACTTACTCAAAAATAAGGGGGACACCACCAGTTTTTCACATATTAAGAGGATTTACTCTCAACCTACGATGGCCCATGAAGTATAATCTTTGGATTACTAGCAATTTAAGCTTTCCAACATTCTTACATCAGCTTTAGTTCCTATGCTATTTTATGGTCTGCAGCTACATATTTTAAAATTTCAAAAACTGTAGACAAAGGAACAACGGCGTCTTTGTAAGAGAACGCCTTTATGGCTTGACTATCTAAGTCTCGGAAAATCTCAACATTTTACATTAATAGCTGCACAACTTTTTTGTGGAACTGGTTTATTAAGGTTTCAGAAAAATCTAGGATTGTAATTCACCACTTTTCACCCTAGGCAATCATTAGAGCAATACGTAACTGAACGAAGTAC
>JASAND010012461.1:0-22234 GCA_030248195.1 Trissonchulus latispiculum
AATTCATTGTTTATCATTATTTAAGTTATTTTTGGCGTTCAATTGCAATTTATTGATTTTTTTAAAATTTTTATGAGAAACAATTTTATGAGCTATTAGAGGCTCTAAGTGCCTATTTGTAGAACCACAATTACAAACAAGACCGCTTTATTGTTTAAGAGCATCAGAATTGCTCAGAACTACATATTGGACTAATTGTAAAAAATAGGTGGTGTGTTTTTCCCCCACTTGAGGGGTCATAATCGGCGGGGAGAAAAAACATACCCAGTACTCAGCCAGGATAAAAGGGAGGAGGCTGCCGTCTATATCAAACGCTAGCTGGCGTTTTCCTACAGGAGGGGGGTGCCCCCCCCCCCAGAAGTCGGTCTCCCCTCCAAGACTTGGCCCCACCAGAATCGCCCCCTCTAGGATTAGGGCCTGCCGGTCCCCCAGACTTCAAAAGTCAGCAGAAAAATAGGGTCTTCAGGGTAAATTTTGAAAACTTTTTCTGGCTTCACTGGATCTTTCGTCTATTTTAGCATTTTTAGCCATTTTAAGCTGAAATTTAAGTTCAAAATTGCTCAATTTTTAACTCAGCTGCAAAAAGTAGCTATTTTTCAAGCATTTTTGAAAACCCCCTCCCCCCGACTTCCCCCCTCCAGAAATTTTGTCCTAGGAAAAAGCCAGGCTTTGTCCACATACCCCTATGCAAGAGACTAGCTAAGTTTTCCTTATAGGCTTCCAGAAATAAGCTTAGCAAAATTTAAAATTTCTTAGGTTTTGGAGGTGTTTTGAGGGATAAACTTTGGAACACCATTAGAAGAGACCGCTTTGGCCCATACCAACCTTATGGGCATGGTTTACCTGTAAAAAGATCGCGCTTTCATTTGCGCTATACTAGTTCTCTATATCTGATAACTTGAGTTCTCTGGGTGGGTGTGTTTTCCCCCATCTTTTCGGGTGTGTTTTTCTCCCCGCCCTGACTAACGCAGAGAAGTGTCATGGAATAATGGTACATTAGTACATATCCTAAAAGGTTAGTACTCAAATCCCCACGCGTCTCATTGCCTAGTCTGACAGGTGCGCACCTGGCATGGGGAAACTGGGCGGATATGTACAATTCCATGTGTGACGTGACAGTGAGTTTACAAAAAATATATCTAAGAATGTTTTCAGACTTTTATTATTAAACCATTTAAGGCTTAAATAACAATCATGTTTATCATTACAGTTCATCCGAAAAAACTTTACTTACGCAAATTTAGCTTTTTCAAAAATGCGAAGAAATTGCACGGTTTTAAGTCTGGTTTTCTTTGTGTCGATTCTTTAGGATTAAATTGAATCAGGCTGTTCATTCTATGAATCAGCTTAATTGGGCGCTGTTGTTTCCTTTTCTTCGTAAGCTTTTGAAAAGTTGCACTATTTGTGAAATTTCGAAATATTGTTCGACTTCTGGGAAGTGCTGTTGTGGATAGGTGTCAAACGGAAACTTATGTATGTTTGGTCGCGACAGCAGGCAGCAGGACAACACGATCTCTCGGGGGGCGGGGGCACTCAGACGACTAGTGCGCATACGTGCGGGGGATTTTCAACTTTCGTTCTCTAGCTTTAAGGAGATGGGCCCAAATTTGGATTTTTTAACACAATTTCCAAGTCCCCTTGCACCAGAAATTGCTAAAGACTCAACAAACCATCCTTTTTGTTTCGTTTTAGGCATTCTTTTGGATTGGAAAAGTATATTTCGCTTTGGCTCTTTTCTCCATATTTCGTATTTGCCGGATTGGGTGGCCAACATCTCCTGTGGATAGATCGTGGATTGGCTCCCGATATATTTCACTTTCGACATTTGACTCCCATGTTTGTGTTCTGGTCGGGGCAGCATTCTTTGGAATACCAGATGTCATATTGAAGCGACAGGTTTGTATCAATTTTCTCTGCACTGTATCGTAGGCTGAATAGTTCATTGGTTTGCTTGCACTAAGCCGTCTCCTTCCACTTTTCACTAGAGACCTGCGAAGTGTGCGTAGATCTTTCTGCCTGCAAGTCCAAGGGACGCAAAGTCTCAAGGTGAGGCATCACCGTGGGAAGTCTATCTTGCTGGAGTTGAACTGTGGTTCCCATGGTTCGACTGTCCCGACCCCTAGGTAACCCCAAGTAAGTCCAGCACATGCATTCGCTGGAAAATGTCTTAGAAAAAATTAGTATTACGGTCTCAGTGCAGGCTCTAGTTATTTAGAACTTGGCATTCCGGCACTCAAGGATGCTATAAAATGTTTGCAGAATTGCCTGCATTTAGCAGCCTGGTCACGGGCTTTACGGAGCAATGGCAGCAAACCGATAGCTCGATCACAGCCTCCATACTGACCGGGAATTTTCAGTTTTCGAAAGTCTGTAGGCTGACTTTGGACTCTCTCTCCTGCGGCAAAGATAACTTGATGTCAATAAACATTTAATATAAACGGAGCTTCTCTGCAAAATCTTCGAAAAGTGTTTCCCTTCTCAATGCTCCAACCACCCAATAAAAACCCGTAAAACCGCATCCTATTCAATATCCATTGTTACTTTTACTGGGCTTATTCTATTTGAGCCCCAAGTCCGAGGGTCAAGGAAGTTTTGGGGGGGGGATTTTTCGAAAAATAGCTAAAATTGCCCTTTTTTTGCTAGCTGAAAATTGATTTTTATTGCAAAGCTAAGCAGATTTAGTGTTGAAAAGGGCACACTGAGAATATAGCCTTGTTGAGGATAAATTTGGCCCAGAGAGGGATCAGTAGGGGGGGGGAGGAGAGGAGGGCCTTTGGGGGGGACATATGTAGTGTTACGTTAGCTTTGAGCCAGCTGGTCTTAGTTATTTTATTGCCCTTGAGCTGAAATGTGCGCTAAGTTAGAAAAGACACTTATCTGTTATAAATTACATAGGTACCGCTTTTAAAAAATGTCGAGTGCACTCTGCAGTACCGTAAAGGGTATAAATAATGGGTTTTGCTGTTTCCCGTGTCTTTTGAGTCCTGTGTCTGCATGCAGCTTTTTTCAGATCTCAACTGAATTGACTGCTTCGCATTTGTGGACAGCGAAATGTTTTGGTGCCATGCTTTGGTGCACATACGTTACATCTCGACATGCTGTTGATCTTAGCGAAACACACGATAAAAAGCATATGCTGATTCATCGCTGGATTGTACGTTTTATAACTAATCTCGACCTATGGAGCTAATGTTATTAGGCAATTATCGTTCTTATATTTTTAGTGTAATTACACACTCCTTTTACTGCATAGATTTTTATTCTTTTTAGATTTGCATTCTGGTAGTATGAACTCCTCTTTAAAGTAATTTGGTAGAACTCTGTAGTCCGCGTCAAGTCTTGCTTCACTTTCTTCAAGCTCAACTTCATCCCACCTGAATCTTAGAAATACTGAGATAAAGAAATATTTTTAACCCTGTCCGACAGAGTTAGTCTCTGTCAGATTCAAGAGTCACTCTGTTTTAATTAGTTTATACTGACGTTTATAAGCATTTTCAACAATATTGTCCCCAAAAATTAACAAACGAAATAGCAAGATTATTATTAATTTCATTATATATTTGGTAAAAAATTGAAGCTTTTTCTGAAGCCGAAGTTGCAGAGTCCATAGTCACTGTATTTTTCATAGGCCACAATTTTTGTGGGTGGGGGGATCGGGGGGCAGCGCCCTTCCCCCCAAGTGAGGTCTTTCTGGGGGTGACGAATTTTTTCGAAAAATTGTTTAAAACTGAAATGTCTACATATACATTCTTAGCAGCTGTTTTGGGTTAAAAATTCTAAAATTTCTTAAGTTAAATATTCTAAAGGTCCAAGATTTAGGGTTAAAAGTACTAAAAATGACGTAAAAGTCCGGCGAACTCGGGAAAAGTTTTGAAAATTTATTTATCCTGTGAGAGATGGCCAACATCCTTGGGGGTTAGTGACTCCAAGAGTTTATAATAGGATCCTATTCCTATTATCCTATAATCCTATTATAAACTCTTGGTGACTCAAATCTGGCGGAGAACAGATTTCTGGAGGGTCGCCACTACCTTCCCTCTTTTCCTGCTGGAAAAAGCTAGAGTCGACTTGCATTTAAGCACAACTAAATTTTTACTAATATTTGCCTTATTAACGTTTGAATTATTCCGACTAGCAATAGCCGCACGTTCTTGACAACAAACGAACGAAAGATGAGCTCTAGC
Source organism: Trissonchulus latispiculum (assembly GCA_030248195.1). NCBI lineage: Eukaryota > Metazoa > Nematoda > Enoplea > Enoplida > Ironidae > Trissonchulus > Trissonchulus latispiculum. Next base: position 4,185 of record JASAND010012461.1, read on the forward strand.
ATTAGGGTTCTGTTGTGGAAATTATTGTACATTTCCGTATATATCTTTTTCCAAAATGCATTTGTTAGTCCTAGCAGTTTCGTTGTCAACATTTCGACTACGTAATTATGCCTTGTTGTATCATTGCAGATGATGGTTCTGTTGTTCTCGGCTCAGCTTTGGTCGCAGATTGCGTATGGCAATGTCTGGGGCCACACCCACTGGGCAGGAATTTCGCTGTGCTCCATATGGACTTTTTCTGTTACTGGTTTGACGTACCTGATGGTTCAAGGATCAGGCGAAAAGCTTAAACGTAAGATGCCATAAAGTTCCGAATCTCATTTTCTGCTTCTTCTTTTTCGCTACCGTTCACGGTACCATATGCCTATTAGTATATGATTGGCTAGTTTCTTATTGTACGTGGCGGTGTAGGTGTAGGTCTGGGATAATTGATTAATTTGGTAGTGGTGCCTGTTTTTGTTTCATTGTTTTAGTTATTTAAGATCGCGCTTCCCTTATATTCAGTCCACTTTGGAAAGCTATAACTTCCTTAATATTGAGAGTTAATTGAGCCACATATCTTTTTGAAGCTCTTCATCTTCATTCGTCGGCATTGTCTATGTCGGTTGGTAACTTACCAATTATGCCGTTGCCATTGAAAAGTGAAAAATTTTACCCAAAAAGAAAAGAACCTGAGATAATTTGCAAGGGATGGCTTGATTTTGTCAAAATATCGAATTGAGTATGAAAATGGCTTTTCTGCAAATTTCACATTTTATCCAACTTTGAAAAATCATTGCTCTTGATTGGAGGCTGATTAATAAAATAAGTGCCCCGGGAAAATTGTCCAAAGATACAGTATGCAAAATATCTTTCAGATCTACCCACTGGTTGTGGAGCAATGTTCGGTCAAAACATTTTGGTAGCTGTTTGACAAAATCAGTTATTTGGCAAGAACTTGACTCATTTAGTATACGGAACTATAATTAACCCAGTTTGTGCAACTTTCGAAGCTCTAATTTGAGTATAAACTTAGCTATATATTTGTAGTCTACACTGGTACCTATTCGGCAAAATCTGTTTTCAGCAAAATCGCTTCAGAAACAACCAATTTTCGAAAAAAATCCTTAAAAGTGCATTGCTCAAAAACTATCAGAGCTTAGAGACTTATGTCTAAAAGCAAAATTGTAGAGCACATAATAAGCGGTAAAATGATCATAGTCGCTGGGCAGTTCTAAAACTTCATATTTTTGTTTCTCACATGACGTATGAAGCTGCGTTTATACCCGATGTATTTTCTAAAGTTTGAACGAATGGGGCAATAATTGCAACAATATATGCACGTAAGGGGAGCACGACCGTAAATTACAATTAAAATTTGTTCCAGGCCTATTACATTTTATTGTTTTGATAGATTGCTCTAACAGAATCTTTATTGATGGATTTGTTGTAACTTTTGCCATTGAATACAACGCCATGGTTCTTGCCTGTTATGCTACAGGTGTCTGTCTGTGCTTCAAATATTTTTTGTCTAAGGATTGTAATTACGTATACGCTTAATTTATTAATGTAGTACTACTGTATAATGACGGTACTTTGGCTTCTTCAGTTCATCAGGTCATAATCTGCCTGGTAAAATGTCAACAACACTGTTCAACATAGGACATTGCTTCAGCATTGTTAGCATAATAACGTTTCTGTTTCAATTGGACGTGAAGATAGTTGTGTTGGACGCTACTGTAGAAGCCACTGCAAGTTTTCGTCTTGACGGATATCGTGGTTTTGGTTTATTGTTTATTATTAGTATCAAGAGCACTTAACAACGATAAGAGTATGACGCTAAGTCTAATCCCTGCTATCGGAGCAAAAACTATGTTCTGTTTGCTAACGACTGACCACCCCTCCAAATTGTACCCATCACTTCTAAGAAATTTACACGCTATGTTTGTGTTCTAGAGCTCAAAATACAACTACTCAGTTGGTTCAATGGGCGACTGTTGAGTTGCGAGCTATAGAACACAAACAGAGCGTGGGAATTACTTTTGAAGTGATGGGTCCAAGTTGTGGGGGGGCCAGCCGTTAGCGAACATAACATAGTTTTTGTTCTGATAGCAGAGACTAGGCTTAGTGTCATACTCTTATCATTATGCACTCTTGTTAGTATTGACGAACTATTATTAGTGGAGATGTTATTATTTTTGCCAGCTCCTCATGAGTACGTGGTTTTGTTTAAACTTCCTGTCGCTCTGGTTGTGGTATTTCATTTCACTATTTTCTTATTTTTGTATTTCGTGTTAGAGTTTTTGCGCATTCAAATGTACCTCTTTTATAGTGCCAGCTTAGGACATATTTGTGCCTTACTCATAATTGTAGAGATCTATTTCTTGGTGGCTGTGCTATGATTTATAGATGCTTTTACATTTTTGCATAATAAATTAAACTGCATTATTGTTGATTGTTATTTAGGAATTAGGTATAGGACACCACGTGTTTGGTTTATTTCTTGGTGAGTTTCTAGGGCCCCCATCGTTTAGATTCACCCAAAGTGGGGACATAGTCTCCGAAGCTGTTTTGGTAATTTTACTTTTTTAAATGACAAAACTGCCAAAAATCGCTGCTACAAAATGGCAAATTCTCAGCGTTTTCAGCTAAAATAGTAAAATGTCGTTAAAACTTCTTTGAAGCCCGAAATTTTTGAAAATTTAGGTAATAAATAAAGTATCAGTCCAAAACGTGAATACCCAAAACAACGTTCACCTTTCTTCCGTTACCGGTTTCGAGTGGTTCTCCCACTCTTCATCAGACGGATCCTGTCCCTTCTGCGCCGCAAAATTTCAGGAAATGGGAAGGTCGGGGACAAAGTTATTGATTGGGGGCTGGGCGGGACCGCGATGTAAATTTCTGGGGGGCTTCACAACTTGGGGATAAAGTTATGTCCAGGGGGGCCTGGGGAGTGAGGAGGGACTGTGGCACAAATGTTCGGGGGGTTTCAGGAGGCTCAGGACGGTTTTCAACAGAATGGATGCTAGTACACTCGGACCCGGGGGGCGGTGACTTGTTGAAACGCAGGATATGTTCCCAATTGATTCCAAAAGGATAGTCAGTAAAAAGTTGGCTGATCCATTGTTATTCTTTCTTCTTTCTACAAGTTTCTTCTTCGGCAAAATCAATAACAGTAACACGTAAGTCCTTCAAATCGTGGTTGTGGTTTCTAAAATCACAAGATAAAGGTTTACTAGCATCCATTTTGCGGATATCGTGTCTGTGGCCATGGAATCGTTGGGAGAGGGATTTTCCACTTTCCCCCACATACTGCAATTGACACCCATCTATCTCCGCCAAGTACACAATTCCGGCACTTTTACTGTCCAAACTGCCCCTTATTGGGTATTATTGTAATCCAGTGACAGAGCTTTTAAATGAGCTCACTTCCTTGATGGCTGGGCAGAGAACACAGTTTCGGCTGCATTTTGAGGTTCCGCCGGGCTCGTTCGTTACTTCGGTTTAAGGTGCCGGTGCCAGGCGTGGGAAGTTTAGCCCTGACGAGAATTTGCGGAATTTGGGCGGTGGCCTCCAATATAGTTCTATGTTTGTGTTCAGTGGAACTACGTAACGGCCAAATAGTCACCGACCTATATATGAAACCTACGGACACTAGGCAATATCTTCATTACGACTCGTGCCATCCTCTCCAGCACAAGTTGCCTATTGCCTATAGCCAGGCCCTCCGGATTTGCCGCATTTGCTCTGACCCCGATACAGCCAAGACACGGTGTGCCCAATTAAAGGAAGATCTGGTTAAGAGAGGGTATCCGAGAGGCAAGGTTCAGCGCAGAATTACGAAGGCCCTATCGTTTACCCGAGAACAGTTGCTGTCAACGAAGACCCCGGCAGATCTTGAAAACGAGGAAAAGTTGTTGTACCTTGTCTTACCCTACCATCCTGATCTAGATGGCGTCAGGGGTATCTTACAGTGGCATGAACATTTTTTAACTGGACTGAACACAAACATAAAACTATATTGGAGGCCACCGCCCAAATTCCGCAACATTCTCGTCAGGGCTAAACTTCCCACGCCTGGCACCGGCACCTTAAACCGAAGTAACGAGCCCGGCGGAACCTCAAAATGCAGCCGAAACTGTGTTCTCTGCCCAGCCATCAAGGAAGTGAGCTCATTTAAGAGCTCTGTCACTGGATTACAATACCCAATAAGGGGCAGTTTTGACTGTAAAAGTACCGGAATTGAGTACTTGGTGGAGATAGATGGGTGTCCATCGCAGTATGTGGGCGAAAGTGGGAATTCCCTCTCCCAACGATTCCATGGCCACAGACACGATATTCGTAAAATGGATGCTAGTAAACCTTTATCTTGTGATTTTAGAAACCACAACCACGATTGGAAGGACTTACGTATTATATACTGTTATTGATTTTGCCGAAGAAGAAACTTGTAGAAAGAAGAAAGAAAAACAATGGATCAGCCAACTTTTTACTGACTATCCTTTTGGAATCAATTGGGAACATATCCTGCGTTTCAACAAGTCCCCGCCCCCCGGGTCCGAGTGTACTAGCATCCATTCTGTTGAAAACCGTCCTGAGCCTCCTGAAAAGCCCCCCCGACCGTTTGTGCCACAGTCCCTCCCCACTCCCCAGGCCCCCCTGGACATAACTTTATCCCCAAGTTGTGAAGCCCAGAAATTTACATCGCGGTCCCGCCCAGCCCCATCATATGTCCCCGACCTTCCCATTTCCTGAAATTCTGCGGCGCAGAAGGGACAGGATCCGTCTGATGAAGAGTGGGAGAACCACTCGAAACCGGTAACGGAAGAAAGGTGAACGTTGTTTTGGGTATTCACGTTTTGGACTGATATTTTATTGATTCCTTTGTATCCCTTGTGGATCCGTGAATTAGCGGCTGTTCTATTGATTATCTTTGCTGAAAATTTAGGTAAGTTATAAAATTGTGGTAAATGCTATAATGGCAGACGGTATCATTTCTAGGCATGGGTACGTGTAGCGTACCCGGGTATTATTATTCCGCGCTCAATAACCCAATTTGCTGCATAGTGTTATTGAAGTATAGTTTGGAAAATGCACAAAGAATTTATCCTGTTTTAGCTAATCTGTGTCATTATGACTTACGAGATACCGAAATACGGTTTAGCAGTTTCGGAAGCATACCTAGAAACATGGGCTAACCAGCATTGTGAAGCTTTTGCTTGCTTGCTATTGTTTGTGCTGTTCCAATCTCCAGAAGCAGTGGAAGTTAGCCAAATCTTGCTAGGATTTGCTCTTACGCTCCAAAACCATTCTAAGATTTGTTTACATTTAGCGGTAAAGGAAACAGACAGCATAATGGTCGTACAAATCTCAAAATTGTCTGAACTAAGTGGGATAATATAAAATAAAAACCACAGTCTTCTGTGTCAGCATTAGCCTCCGACACCCTGGAAATTAATTGAAAGCCTGTACTGACTATATTTTATATTTACCCCTTTGTCTTTAAAAACGCGTTTAAACACTTTAAGAATAAAGATTTTATAAATTATATAGTTTTCGGAACGAGACCACACCAACTCAATCTAACCCAGCATTATGAAGGTCGAATGTGATATCGCGCGGACCCGCTTAGATATCGAAAACACTTTTGTAAATGGTGGCTAGGTGGCTAAATACAAATTAGCGAGGTTACTACTAAAGCACAAGGCTGTATATAAGAAACGAGAAACGAAAGAAAGGAGTTTTTACAATTATTGCATATTGTATTTGCAGTGTGGAACTACAGACAGAGCATTCTCAACTTCTAAGTTTTGAAATATTATTTCCCTTGAAACAAGTCCAGTCCATTGCTTCGTTTCCACGATGAGTCAGCGGAAATACTGGTGGTTGCACCAGTTGCCAGGTATCGGATCTTTCCGATTGTTCCTCTAAGCACATTACTGCCATGTAAGGAATCGCTGTTAAAATGTGTTGGAAATCATCCTTTCCTCTTTTCGAAAAACCGATCAGCTCTCGCGTACAGGTTTCCAGAGTGGCTCCATGTCCGATTATCCAAATCATAGATGTATTTTCTGACTGCATTATAGTTTTCAGGACTTTATGCGATCTTTTGTAGTAGTCGTTCAGCGTTTCATCACATGATAAGTCAGATACTTGATAAACTGGTCTAAAAAACTTTGTTTTCATAAGGTTTTCCTGCTCTTAGTAATACAAATGTGGCGATCATAAAGTCATAACGCTGTAGATTAGCGAGTTAACGGTTGTGCACCCCACAGTTCATTATGTACGTAGTTAATTCATGAAATAAGTGCACAGAAAAGCCCACTATGCTCACTTTATACGCCAAAGTAGTGATGTTTACGCTGGCCTATTTAGTTTCAGTTTCAGTTTCAGCTCCACTTTCAGACAGGTTTCAGTTTCAGTTTCAGCTCAAAATTTGTTCTAGTTTCAGTTTCAGTTTCAGTTACAGCGCGCAGTTTAGCTTAGTTTCAGTTTCAGTTTCAGCTCCAAACTTGTTATAGTTTCAGTTTCAGTTTTAGTTTCAGCTCTGACTTGATTAGTTAATATTCTGAAAAAAGAAGTTGGAAACAGATCAAATAAATATTGCCATACAGTAGTATTTTAACATTTTAATGCACTATTAAAATTATACAAATGTTTTAGTGCAGCATTACTTGTCACTCTGTTCTGTACAATTTTAGCAGTAAAAGCACTAGTCACACGTTTATGTTTATATATAAGGCTGGAATTTTATGTGCTGGGAACAGGACCCAGTTTTTGATACACTCGTCTATGCTAAGCATGCATACGCTAGAGCTGAAACCTATTTCAGCTTCAGCGAGAGCTGAAACTATATAATTTCAGCTTCAGCGAGAGCTGAAACTAGTTTCAGTCTTAACTTAGTGTGGAGCTGAAACTGTTTCAGTTTCAGTTTCAGCTCCAACACTGTTCTAGTTTCAGTTTCAGCTCAAAAGCTATTTTAATTTCAGTTTCAGTTTCAGTTTCAGTTTCAGCTCTCACTTCGACTAAGTTTCAGTTTCAGCTCCAAATCTGTTATGGTTTCAGTTTCAGTTTCAGCAACTGAAACTGAAACATGTACAAGCTGAAACTAGGTTTCAGTTTCAGTTTCAGCTGCTGAAACAACACTACGCCAAAGCTCAAAAAGTTAACGAATTAAGAGTCTTAAGAGTAAATAATAGTCAAGCAGTCGCATCGCAGATTGTTTGAATTTATGTCAATAATATACGGGAGTGCTGATATTATGTACTCTTGCTCACAATTTCCCATGTAAACTTCCTATGAAAATCTATAGTGCTGCACCTGTTGTTTAGCAAAATCAGGACTAGCAGAGAAATTAAAGGGGGTCCATTTTTGCCCAATTTTTTGACCATTTCCGATTTCGTTCATTTTCGAATATAATGATTTTTGAGTAGGATATTTTAACAAGTTTTAAAATTTAACTATTGTACGACCAAAAAATGTGTGTACAAACTTCGACCGTTTATAGCAGATTACCCATTGGAGTAAACCCCAACAATGTATATATTTTTAGAATCCTCAGGAACCCGAGATTTCGAAAACGAAAATCCGGAAAAATCCGGAATTCCGGGTTTCAGTCACGGAAAATCCAAAATTTTTAGTTTTTCGCCTAATTTTTATCGCAATGAAATTTTGTTTTCAGGATCGAATACAGCTGGTCCCGCTGCATATTTTTGCTCTTTGAAATTTTTCACGAAAATGCACCCAATTTCCGAAATTCCGGGTTTCCAAAATTTCCGGATTTAAAAAAGTTTCTCCAATACCCATAAGATGACTAAGAAGTTTCTCCAATACCCATAAGAATACCCATAAGATAACTCGCAGAAATGAGCACAGTTCTCGGAATCCGCTAATATGTACCTTCCAAGCTAGAGTGAAATCCGGAATTCGTGAATTTCGGGAATTGGGTGCATTTTCAGACATTGGTTCCATTACAAAATTTGTTTAGCTCATCAAGAGCTTTCGAATGATTCTCATATTGTAGGGTATTGGAGAAAATTTTTAAAATCCGGAAAATCCGGTTTTCTCGATGTCCGGGAATTATGTGCATTTTCAAGAGTTCATTTTATTACAAAAGTTGTTCAGCTCGATAAGAGCTTATGCAAGCTTATGCATCATAAGATACCCATCTTATGGGTATTGGAGAAACTTTTTAAAATCCGTAAATTTTGAAAACCCGGAATCCCGGAAATTGGGTGCATTTTCGTGAAAAATTTCTAAGAGCAAAAAATGCAACGGGACCAGCTGTATTCGATCCTGAAAACAAAATTTTCATTGCGAAAAAAATTAGGCGAAAAACTAAAAATTTTGGATTTTCCGTGACTGAAACCCGGAATTCCGGATTTTTCCGGATTTTCGTTTTCGAAATCTCGGGTTCCTGAGGATTCTAAAAATATATACAATGTTGGGGTTTACTCCAAAGGTTAATCTGCTGTAAATGGTCAAAGTTTGTACACATTTTTTGGTCGTACTATAGTATATATGTCGTAGTAATTTCTGTATTCAGTAAATACTGTATTTACTGGCCGATTTTAGTAAATACGGTATTTACTAGTAAGAATGGTATTCTCTTTAAACTTCCTATCTTTACACGTAAATACCATTTTTACTGAAACTCATCCAGTAAATACAGTATTTTCTAGTAAATTCTGTATTTTATCTTAAACGCCTTTATCTTTGTGTGAGGTTAGGGATACAAAGGTAAACCGACGTCATTATTTAATCTTAAAAGACAGGCCATACATAATCACAATATGTGCAAAGGGGGTACATAAAGATTACTTGAGAAGTTAGAAATAGTATATAGTTCATAAAATTCTAAAATTAATTAAAAATGAATAAGTGACTTAATGGTTTTAGACATGCTTACTTTTGCCTAATTTAAAAATACACAAATAGCAACTTTAAAAATTTAAGTAACTCAATAGTTCGTTTTTAATTAATCGGAATTCATTATGATTATAAAATGCATACGAATATATTAGTTTTTAATTTTAGAATCTGTGTTAAAATTAAATTAATTTTATAATTTTGTGAACTAATATTTTTAACTTCTAAAGTTTATCTTTATGAACCCCTTTGCAAATATTGTGATTGTGTATGGCCTATCCTTTAAGATTAAATATGACGTCGGTTTACCCTTTGTATCCCTAACCTCACACAAAGACAAAGGCGTTTAAGATAAAATACAGAATTTACTAGAAAATACTGTATTTACTGGATGAGTTTCAGTAAAAATGGTATTTACGTGTAAAGATAGGAAGTTTAAGGAGAATACCATTCTTACTAGTAAATACCGTATTTACTAAAATCGGCCAGTAAATACAGTATTTACTGAATTCAGAAATTACTACGACATATATCTCTTACGGTTGTTGAGTAATTTCATGTTAACGTTGGGCTTTGCATGTGTAAACATAGGAAACTGAAAACGTGGTGATTATATTCTTGCGCCAAAAAATCTCTCGACGAACAGTTGTAATCCTGCATAATTTTGTATTTATAGTGTAGCTATGATCATAAACTACGGTACGCTAAAAATAGAATTTTGATTTAGGCCCTTAAAATTTTTTAAAAATTTTTATTTATCACAAACAGTGAGGAATCGTCAAATTTCAACGTTTCTTGCAGCGGAAAAGTGGGGTCTTCGGAAAGAATTGCAAATGGCTCTAATTCCAAGGCCTAAATAAAAACTCTAACCCCAGGGTTCCGTAGTATTTGAATTGGCGGTTTCATTGATACCAATAGTTCCATTATCTCTTTCCAGTTTCGAGATTTCTTTGGCGCAAGAATGGGGATTTTTAGCTAAAATTCGAAATTTCGGTTTTTTTCGAGAATTTGGCCAAATTACGACAACAGTAAGGTCCTAAAGTGCCCATTTTGTATTCCAACTTGTGTATTCATGCCTTTGAATCTATTTGCTAGGCATGGGCACGGGTAGTCGTGTACCCGACGGGTACCCGGGTACCCGAAAATTTTCGGGTACCCGGGTCCTGCTTCGGGTACCCGATATCCAGTTAAAACCGGAAAAAAACCGGATAAAACCGGATTAATCTGGATCAAGCAAAGAGAAATTTTTGGGTCAGAAGATTTTTAACCACCGAAAATTTTTGGCTAAGAAAATTTATTACCACCGATGATTTTTTCAGTTTATTATAAAATTTAATATATATTATAGAAAGATGTTACAACAGAAAAACGAAGTACTGGGAAGAGGAATTAGTCCTGGTATTTTTCAAACATTTTATAATTTTCTATTTTTTAGATTTGTTTTTAAAATATTAAATTTACCTTGCTAAATTCCTGTTAGAACAATATGCGGAAATCCATGAATTAATTAAAACTTAAAATTCACAAGATACAAACAAAACTGTTCGCATCAAATTAGTAACTTTTGCCACAGCTCTGCGTTCTTCTCTAAACTGTAAGTGAAACAATACTAATTACCATTAGATGGTGTCAATGGTGACTGAAATGATCTTGAAACTTTAGTGATTCTATTTAATGCCACATGGTCAATTCCAATGTTAAAAATGTTTCTTCACTAATTCCCAACGCTCATTAAGTTTCAAAATTTTGTCACCTTTAGCTGTTTCTAAGCTGAATTCTGAACTCAGAAAATGCTCCCAGATTGTTTGAACATTCATTTAACCAAATCTTGAGCATACGAGCTTTTGGACGATTCTTTGGTATGCGCACTCCTTCAGTGACTGGAGAAAGTTTATCCAAGTTGAGGGAGATGGTTACTTCGTCTTTCTTCGGATACAGTGGAATCGTAATGAGATAAATGAATTTATTTCAAGGAATATTTAATAAATGTCTTGTAAATGTTTAATAAAAGTTCCAAAGGACTTGCACCTCTCATCAGTTTTACGTTTAGTAAAGTTATTTCAAAAGCAAAAGGTCAGACAGAAAGAAAGGAAATTGGAGCAATTCCTTTCAGGTAAAAGATTATAAAATTAATCTAAATGGAAAATGTAAACACTAATCTCAACACAAGTCAATTTGTTGTCAAGTGAGTGAGTGAGTGTAAAATTTTACATTTGTTGTCAGTAAAGTGTAGTGTCAAGTCAAGTGAGTGAGTGAGTGTAAAATTTTACATTTGTTGTCAGTAAAGTGTAGTGTCCGATCACAAAACGTTAAGTTTTTTACCCAAGACATTTATTTTTTTCATTCAGGTTTCATTAAGAAATTACATAAAAGGAAACGAAAAAAACTAAAATTTAGTACTTCGTGCAGGCTTTGCTTGTTTGCTGCGTGTTGTGCTGTTCCAATTTCCAGGACAAGCAGTTGAAGTTAGCTAAATTTATTTTGTCATGGGGATTTGCTCTTATAATCCAAATGCTTTCTAAAATTTGTTAACATTTAAAGGTTAGAAGAAGCGGACAGGGCAACACTGGCACGAAGCTCAGAAAATTACTGATCTGAGCGCGGTTATAAAATAAAACATTAAAACCCAATGTTGTCCGTATCAGCATCAGCTTCTGATACCGTGACAATTATTTGAAAGTCCATATAATCCATTTAAGTCTTTAAAACTGTTTCAAATAACCTAGGAATGAAAATCTATCCAATCTAAGCTCAGTGTGAATAAGGACCCCTGAAAAAATTTAAATTTCAAAATGGACAAATCCGAAAAATGGGTTAAAAATTTCTCGGGTACCCGAAAGTGCTCGGGTACCCGGGTACCCGGGTACCCGAGTACCCGGGTAGTTCGCTATTACCCGACATAGGGCTTCGGGTAGTACCGGGTACCCGGGTCCAAATTTTTGGACCCGTGCCCATGCCTACTATTTGCAGCATGAATTATGCTGACAGCTCCGTTCAGTACTTTTCAGCGTTCCAAACGGGACCCTCGAACCCCAAATGCGATTTTTAAAATTTTTCAAAATATGACATATTATACATCAATCAAAAGCTCTCATTGCAGGGATGAATTCTTCTCATAAAAACTATGGGTCGGAAATGCTTCTAAGTTAACCGCTGTTAAATGTTTCATTACATCAGGAGGAACAAGGGCCTTCTTTCTCCGAGAAATTCTTCAAAAAAGCTTCTGATTAAGCCCATCCGGCTGGAAACTGTTCGAAAATTAGTTTTTAAAGGTGCATGACAAAATAAGCTAAAAACGTGAAGTTGATTTGCGAAAATTTGACTCAGTTGGCTGCAGCACCTTCGTGATCGCTCACATTCAAATTGCACACAGTTGATGGCTCGTATGTAACTTAAGGAGAACTGAACGAATCAGCTCAAAATTTTAACTTGATATGCCCGACATATGTGGCTAACTTATGTGTCCGTCACCTAAATCCGTCACCTTAAAATCTTCCATGATGGACACCCCCCCTTAAGTATACTGAGGAACAAAAATTTTTCAACCGAAAACACGTGAACGTATGTTACTAGGTCCAACCTGTATTTGTCATTGACGGGGAATCCGTAGTTAGTCTGAATTTCCTTTGCACTCATCCATCGCGGAAGACTAGGCTTAAACCAGGCGCACCATTCAAACAGTCCGGGCTCAATGTTTAGCTTACAACGAGTCCCAGATCTTCCATAACTTTTGATCATGTTTCCGGCAGTTTCCACACACCTGAGGGCGGGCGAGCAATAAATTCGACGAGGTATCTTCACACTAGCGTCATAGAGCGCCCTGCCCATTAACTTTGACTAAAAACGCAAATTAATAATCACCCTGGTTTTAACAAAGTAAGCAGATCTGAAGAACCGCCCTTCAATAGAAAAACATCTAATACTTGATAGTGTTTATGATTTAGTATTTTAGATACGAATTCCATTTAAGTTTGCGTTAGTTTGGGAGTTCATGGCTTGAGGTGGGGTTTAGTATAACAAATAATGCACTTGACTGTACCACCGCCAATGTATATCAAAATGCCAGTTTCTACGTCCATACCTAAAGATCCCTGTTGTATTCTGTTGGTATTTATTTATATTAGTACATTCTGTTTCCATTTTATATTTGTTCAAGATTACCCAAGAATGTATACCTGAAGCCCGCCGATGACCGTAAGCGGCGTGTCTGTTGCGTAGGCAAAAATACCCTCTTGTCTGTCCAGTAAGATGTCCGGCATATTTAAATTGAAACGTTTATAGTTGCCAGAGCTGTCCAACGAATGGGTTAACCAGTTCTGACTGTGAATGCTAAAAGTTAAATCCACTCTTTCCCCGTGTCGCATCAATAACACTTTCTTTATTTTATCGGTACTACTTTTGGTGGATGTATTTGAGGACTGGGATTTTCGATCAGGCTGATCTCGTCGACTTCTCGCTTTGCTTCCTGAAGAAGGACTCGGTTGGGTATCTGATCCTGATTTCAGACTCATGAGTTTACTCCCATCAGTGTTTTTCGAAGAGTCAAAAATTCGATGCTTTAATGTTTTCGCCACACTGCCTCGCGAATGAGATACCAGTTGAACAAATCACTCTTCTCGCTGAGCTTTGTGATTTATATGTCGTAGTTATTTCATTAAAATTGTCAAAAGGTGGCCTTATATAAGGTGTGAACACACAGGCGCACCTGTGGCTATTCGATTTTTATGGATTGTTGGCAGTTGTGTATATATATATTTTATATATATATATATATATATATATATATATATTTTTATATATATATATATATATATATATAATAACAGTTGCTAAAGATAGTATAAGAATTAGTTTTGGTATGATCAAATCGCCGTCCCTGAACGAAACACTTTGCAAGCATGAATTTGCTGTTGTGTCCTGTTTTGTCATATTTTTTCCTGTGGCTCGTATCCTGCCTAAAATGTCTACATTTGTTGTTAGTGTTTTTATCAGACAGTTACTGTTTGCTTCGGTTAATGAAAAATGACTGAAAATCATGAAGACTCAATAATCTGTCAACCTTATATATAAACAGGTCCATGTATAATATTATTAATAAACCTTTTTATTTCAGAATCCAAGATCTAGATTTTTCAAGAAAGCAAAGCACCCCCTTTCCCATTATCCTCCCAATACTAAAAACCTTAAACTTGGTAAATTGAGCTAATATTTGGTGTGGGCATGTTTTGGACCATGCTGAGTTGAAATATCACAAAATTTTCGGAGAAGAGAAGAACCGAAAAATTTCTTTCCCGATTTAGTTGAAAAGCTGTATGTTGTACGCGTTTTCTGGGATCGCAGAACGCAAATTTGATTTTGTATTCATAGATTATTAAATTTTAGTTTTGTATAAGACTTTGTGTTAGAATGTTGCTCTTTCCGAGATTCACAATTAAATCCATGAAGACACGCAAAATTTCGAGAGGAGAGTAGGATAAAAACCGACAGTACTGACAATATGACGTCACAGATAGTAATCCATGACGACACGCCAAATTTTGAGAGGAGAGTATACCGTGAAGTCAAGATAAAATTTTCTTCGTCTTAAAGGGAATTTAAGAAAAATTAAAGAATGAAGGACAGTTGCACACCACCACAGGCTACAACGTCTAAGCCTAAGTCTAAGCCTAAGCCACACCTTTAACTTTGGCTTAGATATACCCAGTGAAGTCAAGTTACAATGTAGTAATCCACCAATACACCTAACAATTCTTTAATAATCCATCACTACAGGACTTATACGGACAGTAGTCGATGGTGCTGCCAGCCAAAATTTCAGTAATCCATAACCCTGTTAAGCCAAAAAGTTAGTAATGCATAGCGCTGCCAGCCAAAATTTCTGTAACCCATAGCGCTGCCGGCCAAAATTTTAGTACTCCATGAAGCCGAACCGAAACCGCAAATTTGAAGTACATTGTTCGCTTTTCGATTCAGCTTTTTGTTAGCTCAGCAAGCTAAAGTTATAAGTTATAAGTTATTCTGGGTGAGACAATGGAAAGGACATAATTAAAGTTTGATTAGTGCATATGTTTACTGTTTGAACTCCCTTAGTTCACTTAACGCAAAATTTTTCGATTCCGCGAAATTAGAAATTGCTATTCAAGCTTTCTAAATGGGGGGGGACAAGAGGAAACGGAAAGTTTTGGGTCTTATTATCTCGATTACCCCCCCCCAACCACTCAAAATCCTTAAAACTTGACCAAATGAGCTAAAATTTACTATGGGTATGTTTTCGACTACACTCACACTGAGTTCAAATATAGCAAAACTTTTCGATTTCGCGAAATTCGATTTTTTTCGATTTCGCGAAATTCGATTTTTTCGATTTCTAAGGGGGACCAAGGGAAACCGAAAAATTTTTTGTGTTCGATTTTGCAGAAAATATATAGGGGTTTTCGAGGTCGTCGAACACGAATCTGAAGTCCGTTTTTCGATTCAACTTTTCGTTGTCGAAAACCCTTATATATATACTACAGCTTTTTAGCAAAATCGAAGACAAAAAATTTTTCGGTTTCCCTCGGCCACCCCTTAGAAATCGAAAAAATCGAATTTCGCGAAATCGAAAAGTTTTGCTATATTTGAACGCAGCGTAGTCAAAAACATACCCATAGTAAATTTTAGCTCATTTGGTCAAGTTTTAAGGATTTTGAGTGGTGGGGGGTAATCGAGATAAGACACAAAGTTTTGTCTGCGATTTTGCTAGAAAGTTGTTTTAGATGTTTTAGAAGTATTTTTGTCATAAAACATTTACCTGTAAAGGGAATTTCCAGAAAAACGATACAAAAGTAAAGGCAATAAGATTTTACTAACTTAAAGCTTTTGAAGCACGTGAACTAATTTAACGTTTTGAAGTAATATAGGTATGTCTAATTTATTTTAGAATGGTCCCTTTATTTTCAATTGACAATAAAGTGGTCATAGTATCTCAAGGCTTAGAGTTCAATCCAGGTTCACATTTGAAATTAAAAATGACAATAGTTTGTTAAAGCGACGCTGCTGGGCGTTTTTAATCAGCGATTGTAACACATGTGATTTCAGAGTCTTAATTATGTTTATTACACTTTACGTAATAGAATTTCTGTTCCGCAGGAGTTTGATGGAATTACTACTGAATTAAACATTTTGAGGTACTGTCGTGAGAACATTCCTGTTTCACTTGTGTGAGGTTGGCGCGCTCCAGTGTTAAACTGTTGAGTATATTAAGATTCTGGTCAAAGGCAGATGTTAAAAGGGCATGTAATCTCTCATCAATTACCTCACCACTGACTCCGGCCAATCTGTCTGTGTCCTGATGCGAGGCAAATAAGAAGACATCCTCCTTTCCGTTTTAAATTGAAAAATTATTAAAATTGAAAAATTTTAAAGTATCGTATGACAGCCAGGAGCGTTTCCCTTTATTGTGATTCAATGAGCCTTCTTAATGCCCAACCCCCTTTTAAGTGAGGTCCTTCAAATTTAAAGACAAATCAAGAATGTAGTCCTGAACTCAAGCTGAACATTTCAAGAAGATGATTGTTACCAACGCTACAAATTTACATATAGATTAAGTTTACGGGTACTTGTTGAACTATTAATGACTTTAGCTTCAAATCAGTCATCGAATTTTTCCTTCAAATTGATACAATCTCACATTAGCCAAGCATTCTGACTCCCTGAAGAATTTGGCGCGATTGCCTGCCAGTAAAACTAAGACTACAAAAGTACAACTAAGAAAGAAAGCTATCTGAGGATAATTTTAAAACCATTAAATAAATATGTCTGAAATAATAACGAACGACTCTATGACTTCCCCGAATTTTCCATTTCAATATTCCTCAATATCCCACCCCAACTACTACAACTCAATTTCAACCACATCTTTAAAAGCCAGCCAAGTCCCACAAGTTTCAACGGTTCAGCTCCTTACTTCTGGCGGCTCTGCAGTGAGGTTTTGGCGCATGTCGCAAATCGTTGGAAAGGCCGTGATTTGCTGTTTCTTGTTTCTGATGTTCTAAACCATTTGTTTCACGGCATCTCGTTGCTCAAAATTTTTACTTGGCAAACTTCTACTAAATCCGGACGAAAAGTAAATTTTGAGTTTTACGAAATAGCATTTCAACAAGAAACACTAAGATGTTTACAGAAAAGAAGCAGCAAATCAGACCTGTTCCTTAACTCCGTTAAGTACATAACCTATATTTAACGCACGTTCACCGGTGAGCGAAATGTGTTAGAACCGCGAGTGTAACTTCCATGTTGTGCTGAACTTTAACTGCATTATATTTTAACAATATTACATTATTGTATTACATTTAATTTCATAATACTACGTACCATAATACCATAATATATACCACTAGGTTTAGTACGGCGGTACATAGGCTGGGACTGTAGTCAGTACTCAGTAGCTACGTTGCTTGTGCTTAGATCATCAATCCTATGTACGTAACTTATCATGATTAAATTATAATTATAGGAAGGAGTATACAGGTCATGTTATAACTATGCTTTTGTTTCTACTCAAGACGACACGTGGCAATAATACCAAAGAAGATTGCCTTTTTGAAAATAGCCTCCACTGTCTCTCTGCGGTGGTGTCCAATTTCGTATAGGTACAATAACATTAAGCATACTGAAATTTTGAGACCGTTATGAGAACCAGAATTCGCCCCTTTTTTGTCCATGATTTGATGCCATTCCCTGGGAAACTTAATCAAGAAATATGACCGTCTATTGCCATGCTGATTGGGGGAAGTCAAATTTAATCAACCTGGGCACTAAACTCCATGTTTGCGCAGGGTAGGCTAATATTTATCTGAGTTCTAATGGGTACAGCGCGTGCGGCCACTTAATCGGGGGGAAGATTTACACATTCAGCTGCTCTATGGGCACTCCCTAACAACCACAGTGCCCCTACACTCCAAGTGTGGCCAACTCGACCACAACCCAGTAGAAGAGGTATGGATGGAGGGATGAGATAGGTAGAAATCAAAACGATAGGACTAAGTATTAATAAGGGAAGGGGAATTGTTTAGTATTGGATTTCCTGTCTACCTTCACCTGCTCTTTCTCAGAATTCGATAACCTTAAAGCAACCTTTTCTGTAAATACTAGCTTGACTTACAATCATACAAGGAGTGAAGAAATTAACAAACGACTGATTTCAATTTCGTAGTGCAAGCCTT
>JASAND010012462.1:0-64947 GCA_030248195.1 Trissonchulus latispiculum
GAGCAAACGAATATATGCTTTCTTGCGGAATGTCGAAAGAATTCTAATATATAACATACATGGGCAATGAACTTGGCTCTAGCCTGCACAGCCTTCGAGCTCACTGCGCGGGGGGTTTAATTTGTAATTTTTCACGACATGTGTCCACTGTGGTTTTTACAAAGCTCTGTTTTTGTAACGCATCTTTCAAGCCCCTTTGTCGAAAAGATTTGCTAACTTTTGCGCAATCCTCCAAGTTTTTGATGAATCTCGCAAAAAATGCTAAAATTTTGATTCTCTCTATTTATAATCAAGAGCATGTAATTAAAATATATAAGCAACTGCAGGTGGAACGACCAATGTGGAATGCAACAGAGAAGGGAGGGGGTCGTAAAAAGGGCAATGAAAATTACACGTTCCCGAAAAATTTTTGCTTGGTTCTCCAAAATTATATTTAGCGTCCTGAACTCATCGTTAATGTGGCAACTTCTGCCTTTGGTCAGAATTGATCAGCTTGATGAGATCTGTTTGATGAGCTATTTTCAGAACGTGGACGTAAATTCACGTCTTTCACATCTTCTTGTAGTATATTTCAACAAAAAAGTTTTAAAGACGTAATTTTACTTCCAGATTTTAAGCATAAAACTGTACAAAACGATAAAATTTTATTATTAAAATTTTCTGTGCGGACGTAAAATTACTTCCAAATGATTTTTAGCCTAATAAACGCGTCAGGCTGCATTCCGCCTTTTGAACCAAGTCTAAATCGATTAATTCAACCTTTTTACATATATATGCCTGGTTGCACAAATCTTATCCTTTTATTCAGAAACGGCTATAATATACACTGGAATTTGGACGTAATTTTACGTCCAAAACATATTTTCATGAAAATTTATGATAAAATTTCATTGAAAATTTTTTATAAAATTTAATAAATTACGTCCCTCGCCAGGAACGTGTTAAAAAGGGTAGCGGTAAAATGTTTGTAACGGGGGGTGGGGGGGCAGACGCAGAGGCCCTCAGAAGCTGAAGAAATTTTTTATTTGCAATAAAATTGGTCTTTGCAACTTTAATTCTTTACACTTTGAAGAATCGAGAATGTTTTTTAAAACTTCTACACATCTTTAAGCAAAAATAGCAATTTTCTCTTAAAAATCGGATACAGTTTAATATTTTTCTTCATAAACGCAATGAATATGCCGTTAAAAATTAGAAAATTCTTAGGTTTTTAGTTGCAGGAAACTTAAGAAAGTAGGAATTATTTGGTTTGTGAACTTTTTCTAATTTTCTCCTTAATTTTTTTACCTACCATTTGAAATGCCTATTTCGGTTGCGTATTTTGGTTTTTGACTGCGTATCTTTAAGCGTTCGACTGCGAACTACTTACTACTCAACTTTTAAGCTACAGAAGAATGCGCCGGTGGCGCATATTTTTTAAAGAAATATAAAGCAAAAACCGCCGATGGCTTGAAAAGTTTTAAAGGAAATGAAAACGAAAACACACCACAGGCCCAAAATTATTTTATACATTTAATGGGAAATGTAGCAATTTTTGATAGAAATGTAATGGAAAACGCGCCGGAGGCGCGAACATTTATAAGGAAAAGTAAACGAAAACGTGCCTACGGCGCAATATTTTCTAACAGAATGTAATGTTTAGGCAGGCCCGAAACTTATTAAATAAAATCAAAATTATATTTAATAAATGTAATGGAAAACGCGCCAAGGCGAAGCCGACCAAGAAATTTTGAGACCATTTTGTTGCACGGGATAAAATTTTTATGCGCGGGGTAAAACTTTGGGATGCGCGGGATAAAACTTTACTGCATTTTGCTGCGCGAGGGTATTAAACTATTTTTGAGCGATATATATAAAATCTTGATGCTTGGAGCAGTTGCGCGGGATAAAAATTTAAAATTTGGTTGCGCGAATAAAACTTTCGATGCGCCGGATAATATATTGAGGCGCTTTCCTGTGCGGAGTAAAAAGTTTAGTGCGCGGGGGTAAAATTTGTAGCGCGAGTTAGAAATTTTGTTGCGCTGGACAAAATTTTTATGCGCGGAGTAAAAATTTGGGATGCGCGGGATAAAACTTTAATAAAAACGCGGGCACTTTTGATAAAACGCGGGCACTTTGTTGCGCGAGGGTAAAACTATTTTCGCGCGATATATATAAAATCCTGATGCTTGAAGCTGTTGCGCGGGGGTAAAAATTTTTTGCCCAGGGTAAAAATTTGGTTGCGCGGACAAAAATTTTGCTGCGCTTTGTTGCGCTGAGGTAAAAATTTTATTGCGCCTTATAACATCTTTGTGCGCTTTCGGCGGTAAAAATTTTGTTGCGCGGGATAATATATTGAGGCGCTTTCCTGTGCGGGGTAAAATTTGTAGCGCGAGTTAGAAATTTTGTTGCGCTGGACAAAATTTTTATGCGCGGGGTAAAAATTTGGGATGCGCGGGATAAAACTTTAGTGCACTTTGTTGCGCGAGGGTAAAAATTTTATTGCGCCTTATAACATCTTTGTGCGCTTTCGGCGGTAAAAATTTTGTTGCGCGACGATAAAAATTTGCTGCGCGGGATAATATATTGAGGCGCTTTCCTGCGCGGGGTAAAAAGTTTACTGCGCGGGGGTAAAATTTGCTATGCGAGTTAGAAATATTGTTGCGCGGGACAAAATTTTGATGCACTTTGTTGCGCGGGGGTGAAAATTTTGTCGCGCGGCGATAATAATTTGCTGCTCGGGATAAAATCTTGAGGTTCTTTCCTGCGCGGGGTAAAAATTTTACTGCGCGGGGGTAAAATTTTTGCTGCGCACTGCGCGGGGGTAAATTTTTCCTAGCCTGCACATGTGCAGGAGTTGTGCAGGCATTGCCCATGCGTGATATATAACGGAATCCACACAATCATTGGATCTTGAATCTATGTCAGTTGGTTTATTGTAGGCGTAGACGGAACCGACGCAAGCGCAACAGGAGCAGACGAAGTGTCTGAAGGTGGTGACGTCTCCGATGGCGCTGAGGAAGAAGGTGGGGCCACTGACTCTGGTGACGGCGAAAGTGAAGGGAGCGCTGCATCTGCAGAAGAGAGTGACGTTAGTGAAGGAGCTGAAGGCGAAACTGGTGCTAGCGAAGATGCTGAAGGAGAAGGTGATGTCACAGAAGAATTAGAAGGAGAGACTGCGGTTAGTGACGACGCTGACAGTGAGAGTGGTGCCAGCGAGGGCCCTGATGAGGGAATAGATGCCACTGATGGTTCTGAAGAACAAAGCGGAGCTAGCGACGAGGCTGACGGAGAGACCGATTCTGGTGAATCAGACGAAGGTAGATTTGTTTCAGACATTGTGCTAGAAGTGCGGGACAACATTTGTAATTTGCATAACTTAAAATCAGTGAAGCTCTTTGTGCGTAAAGACTAACGTGACAATTCTAACGTTAGCGATATTGTTGATTAAACGGCAGCAGACACCGAATTTACCACAAAGAATAATTTGAATTGTTGCGATTTTTGTTAATGTGTATTTAACAGACAACGGGATAATTATTTATTTGCAATCACGCGTATGCATATGCTATAGCTTTTAATCAGTGGTTTGGGCTGAATGGACGGATAAATACACGACTGTTCAGACACAATTTTTGAGGAGTGACTATTTTGAGGATGTTTTGTTATAGAAACAGCAACTATAACTCTGGGATGTTCCGGCGGGGAGCTTGAAGTATCCATTGCTGAAGCTACTCACATAAAAGTAGAATTGCTCGAAGCTCTGCAAATAGATGTCTCAATTGTGGTGAATGTAGAAATAACGTCAAGTACGTGTGACTTGTTGCTGATTAGCTTCAGTTTGTTGTCGTTGAATTCAGCTTTGTGTTTTGAGGTCTGATTTATTTTTGTTTTCTGATAGGGTTGCGTGAAAATTTTGCACCAACTTTATTGAAAGTATGCCTCGTTTTAGGTACTACAATTGAGCTTACTGTTCTGGCGTCAGTGTACTTGGAGATACTGGCTGAGCTTCAAGCAACTGTATCAAGTGAAAGTGTTCAGTTCATTTCACTATCTGGAGAAGTGGTGCAAGTGATCTCTGTCAACGGGGAAGGTATCAATCCTTACTAGATAACGTTAGTACAAGTTGAGTGACCTAGCTCCCTGTCGAAGCGGAGACATGCTCAGCTGCTTTCTGCCTGCTTGTAAATGTTCGAAAGCTCAAGTTATGTTTGCGTGTGGTTAGGTTTATGTGCCAAACATTAGCACACATATATGGAGCTCGGATTTCCTTAATGTAACGGGGTTAAATTTTTAGGGCTCAACCTTTAGCAAGTGTTGGATGTTCCAGGATTTGTTACTTAGAGTATGAAGACACATGAATTATGTACTTTTTATTGGTAGATATGCAGCTGTGGGTTCTTACTTTGTCTATGCTTTTACTGCAAGATTTAAAGTATTGCACGACAGGTGTTAATGTTCAATATTGTGGTTGCTATGAAGGACGTGCGACATTTTTAGGAAATGGAGCAATTGTTCTTGGTTGCTTCGGCGGCGAACTCGAGGTGTCCAGCTCGGAAGCAGCTTTCATAAAAGCGGAATTGCTTACGGCACTTGAATTGGAAATTTCAATAGTAGTGGACATCGAGATCACCTCTAGTATGTTAAACCATTGGAGTGTAACCAAGAGTAAATAATATGGCCACAAGGCACACTTATGTTATCAGAGCAAAAGCTATGCTCTGCTTGCTAACGGCCCACCTCCCCCCGCAAGTCAGACCCTAGTGAGCCCCCTGCCGCAAATCAGTACCTAGTCGAAACGGGGGTACGCTCCCTCGCTGTATGTTTACATGCTTTAGCCCGAAAAGACAAGCAGCGTGTTAGCGAATTTTACGCCTGCTTCGAACTTTAGAACGCAAACATAGCTCTTACATTTCTCTGAAGTGATATAAGGGGAGTGTGTCGTTAGCGAACAGAGCATAGTTTTTGATCTGATAACATAGAGCTTGCCAGTGGCATACTATTATCATTATGTACTCTTGGTGTAACTTAGAACAAAGCAACAATTTGAAACAACACTCATATTTGGATGATCGGAACTGGGAAGTCTGCAGTTTCGTTGTGAGAAACTGGCAGGTTCGCTTCTAAACTAACCATTAAGAGCAAGTGGCTAGGAGGCTCATATGATTCTGTTTACAGCACTTTTCTGAAGGAGGCTAGGTAATCTGTAGCCGAAAGACAAAGATAGATTCACTCGATCGCCTGTTTTATTGCTTTTATTGGACTGATGATGTAGCGAGAGTCGTAATAGGAAGAAGCCAAGCTACTGAACCACATCATACCAAGAGTACATAATACATAAGAGTATGACAGCTGGCATACTCTATGTATTATGAGCTCGCTACATCCGATGCGCGCTATCGGCTGACCCCCCCCCAAATCAGACCCCCCTCACTCCGCCCCTATACATGTACGGCGTCCAAACGGGGGGTCGGGCTCGTGCTTGTATATTTTGTACACAGATGTGTAAATCATACGTGCTTAAACCCCATACACAAATTGGGGCCCCGTCAAGTTTAACATGTAAGTATGCTAACATAGACCCCGACCCCCCGTTTGGACGCCGTACATGTATAGGGGCGGGGTCAAGGGGGTCTGATTTATGGGGGGGGGTTAGCCGATAGCGTGCAGAGGATGTAGCGAGCTCATAATACATAGCGTATGACGCTTGTCATACTCTTATGTATTATGTACTCTTGATCATACCTTGATAGATATCTGAGAATAGGATAGAGAAACGAAACTTCTCGGCTGCTAACAATCGAATATGCTGATAAAATAACTGCTGCCTAAACACAAATGACGTAATTTCATTCAGACACACTTCGAATATGTTTGGTTGAACATCTATATTTGAGTTTCCATCTTTTAGGCACGACAATTGAGCTCACTGTACTGGGTTCGGTCTACGTAGAAGTCCTGGCCGAACTTAAAGTTACTGTTTCCAGCCAGACTGTACAGTTTACTTCATCTTCTGGCGAAGTTGTTGAAGTTATTAGTGTGAACGGTGAAGGTATGTTGTTTTAGAGGTTTTGCTGTTTAGTATCATTCCTTTAAAATGTTGCTTACAAGAAAATTGCAAAAGCTTTCTCTAGCTTTTCACCACAAGTTTGCTTAAGGTGGTGGTTTCCTTTTGTGTAAATTTGTACCTGGATCTATACTCTTCAATACTTTATGAAATTAGATGAAACTCTCCAAATATGCTATTTTGGTGCTCTTAACATTCTGGGACCAGTTCCACATTTTTAGGAGAAAAGATAAGAAATTTTCAGTATTTAGCTACTGTACTCTCAGTTGATAGTAGATGCATCAGATTTTTGTTAGAAAAGATAAGAAAGTTTCAATATTTAGCTACTGTACTCTCAGTTGATAGTAGATACATCACAAACCCACGGACAATTTTTGTTTATTTATACTCAATCGATACGCGGTCTAATTGCCCATTTTATCAATGCCTATTAGTTGGGATTCGTTGCTTTAAGCTAGAGATTTGGTCGGAAAACCATTTTGGCAAAACTGCGATTATTTTGTTTTGAACATCGATTTCTCAAAAACAACCCAATGGATTTGCCTGACTTTGGCTGGATAAAAATTAGCACTATTGCGGAGGAACATTTTTCTTGGTTTGAGCTAAAACGTCTCCAATTGCGAGAAAACTGAATACAAAGTTGCGAAATTTCGTGTCACCGCACATTTGCTTGATTTTCTGGAGTATTGACGCTTGTTAAGCCATATCCACCAATTGTCCCTCGGCCCAAATGTCCTTCGTATCAGGCACAAGAAAAAATTTTGGCCGGTTGTACAGTTTTGAGAAATCGATGTTCACAAAATTTTGGTCTGTATTCAGCCTATCAGTTTCAGTATGTCAGAAAAGTTTTGCTAGTTTTGTACTAATTTTGCTAATTTAGTAAGCCCCAGGGAATGTACCGATTATAAGCTTTAAAACGATGTATTAAGCTCTTTCCAACTCCCAAAATTGCGAAAATCACCACAAAAGTACTGCACAAAAGGATACCACCACTTAAACAAAGTTATGGTTTTCAGTTGTAAAAAAATATTAGCAAGAAGTTTCAGTTCGAAAATATCAAAATGAAATTGACTTGACGGCAATATTTTCAGTGCACGGAGGAAATAAAGCATAGCGCTTTTTCTACAGAACGAAAAATAAAAGTTGCTGGTCTGACGAAATTTCAGTAAACAAACAAATCAAACGCAGCAAATTCATATCTTGTAACTTACCTGTTACCTCATAATGCACAAAACTCGAATTCTATATAACTGTACCCAGGTCGTGGAAAAGGGTGAGGCGGGCTAGGAAGGGGCTGGAACCAGGGATTTTTTTGGTTTTCGGATTTGCGTCAACCTTGCGTCCCGTTAAATTTAAGTTGCGTCCCGTTAAGAAATTTTGCGTCCAGGCAGATTTCTTGTTTAGCGTGTTTTTAGGGCAAAAATTGCTGTAATTATACAAATTTCGATAATTCCTGTAGTGTAACGCTGCTTAGACTATTTAGAAAGTAGATGCTGCTTAACTGTAATGCACGATCACAAGATAACCTGCAGAATATATTATGATGCATCCAATATATATATATACACGGCGGGGAGTCTGGGGGGCTGTTGAAGAATTTTTTGAAATTACAGAATAATCCGTAGTGGAAATGTTTAAAAAGATTTTATTTGGCATCTGATGCATCTAACGAATGCTTTGAGTAATTTTCGGTATTACTGACACTCATTATTCCGGTATATAAATGTTAGTTAAACTAATTAAAGTATTAAAATGAGAAGAAAGGTAGTAAATATTTAAAACATACCCTCGGTTTCGGAAACTCTGAGAACTAAATTGCAAATGAACACCGGGGGTCTGGGGGGCGGAGCGCAGACAGTTTTGTTCCTATTCATGTTCCCGTTCCTGGTTCCTTTGTCGCTGTTACCTGTACCTATATTGTCTTTAGTTCGTAGTGACCTATTTTTAATCATAAACAAGAATAGTTCTATCTACAATCCGGCAACAGATTAATATTAAAAACTAAATAAATATTTGTGAAAACTCATTCAACTAGGTTCAACTAAATTAATACAATTCTAGGTTTACTAAGCAAACATCTCTAAACCTTGTAGACTCAGGAACTGTGTTGGATAAGAAGACTGAAAATCTTACAGTATATATATATAGTCACGCAAACATTTAAGTTTTATCGGGTTTGAAATTGCTGAAAGTATATATGAGTCGTGCCGAGATGACTGGTCCGCCCTTTTAAGCAAAGTAGCACAGACCCACTATTACAGTTCAGAAAACTTTCAAAACTAAATGAGAGGTGAAAATACAAATGCAGTATGCTCTGTTTAGCTAGTAAATTTTACTTAGTTTTAAACAAAAATAGTTAAAATTTTTAAGTTAGGCCCGCACAGATACCCGCGCGGGTAGTGCGGGTATTGAAATTCGGTGATACCCGCCCCGCCCCGTGGGTACCCGCGGGTACCCGCGGCCCGCGACCAACTCTGACTGTACTTAAAAGTTAGAAATCGCTTAAACATGGCATCCTGTGACGGCAAATGAAATTCTATGTAATCTGAGCAGTGAGCACAGTTTTTCTTTTGGGCGACAGCAAAATTACCATAAACGGGCCCGGGCCTAATTTTTTACCTTATAGGTCGGGCCAGAAAATTCAGGCACGTGAAGGACTCCGGTCCAGAGATTATTTTACACGTTAGCAAAGAGCCATATGTCGGAACTATATCTGCAAAATTTGGGTTCCGTTTGCGCAAAGCGTTTAAGGTGGAGCGAAAAAGATAAACGAGATTATACAACTCACTCTCTGTTTTCCTATGCTAACTGCGTGCTTATATAGCTGAGTACACGCTTCAGAGAACTTGCTCTTCTGTATCTTGCACTCTGCGAATAAGTTATTTATCCACACGATGCACGCTGGGACGTCTGGACCTAAACTAATTTGCTGCGCCATGCAGCTACCTGCATAGCGCGGCAGTGTGTGTAGCTGAACTCCAACCTAGATAGGTCAGCTTTGCACCAAAAAGGCCTCCCAGCAGCGACAAATTTACCACCAGATGATATTTAAAATTACTTGTACTTATGTTTTCTGCCTCAGCATCAAAGAATCAAGTTTCATTAGTTTAGTGGAAAGCTTCATTTGCAGCTTGTTTCGTTGTATAAGTACTTTACAACACGACATAGCTTGCATTTAGAGATTTAAGCAGCGTCGCACTGGAAGCCCTCGCGTGTGGCACTCGTGTGCTTCGCGCACTCGTGCCGCACACTGGGCGCTTCCTGCACGGCGTGCGTAGAAATGCTGTCAATTGCTGCAAAATGCAACTACAACATTCGACAATGGTATATTCAAATTAGAAACGTCTACAAGCACAGATTATTGTGCAAAAATGAGTTTGATTGCTTTAGTCTAGCTACAGTTGTGGCTAAAAACCCGATTCTTCAAAAACTGCAATCATTTTGTTTTTAAACAACAATTTCTGCGAACTGCCTCACCCAAAACGCAAACTATTTCATAGAAACATTTTTCGTACTATTGTCGAGTGTCATTTTTCTTTTTTGTTGACACTTTTACTAAGTTGAATAATTCTCATTTGAAGTGTACAAATCACAATATTTCGAAACTTATTTCTTTTTTATAAATTTTTCGAGTTGTAAGTAACTTCTGCAGCCAACAAAGATGACCCTTGGCAAAACTCAGCAGGTTAGCATGGTTTAGAGCAAAGCTTGATCAATTTGCACAGATTTCTGAAATTGTTGTTTAAAAATGGTTTATTATCGCCTTTGTCAAAATCATTGGAAACAGTGGTTACATAAAGTTTGACTAAAAGCTAAACTCATTTCAAACTTTAAAATGTTGTATCATTTGCTTATGTCCTTAAATTGAGCACGTTATGACGTTTTGAAAATGACTGCGGTAAACATTACCACTTCAAACTGATTCAGTGAAGTCCTGATATTGAAAAGTTGTGGTGAGCTTGGAATTTTCAATAAATGGTAGAAACAGAAATCTGCCATGGCAGTCCTATTCTTTCCATTATTTATGTAGTTAGTTGGCACTAGCCAGGTACGCCAATAAAGCAATTGTTAGTAAATTTCATAAAATTCGTTACATTTTTAAGGCTTTACTCTAGGCATTTCAAGCGGTGATGACTCGGATAGCGTCGAGAGTGGAACCGATGGAAGTGCAGTATCTGGAGAAGATGCTGGTGAAAGTGGAGATTCTGAAGAAGGGTCCGAAAGTTCTGAAGGACTAACGGAAGATGGTGAAGCTATCGACGGTGAGGTTTTTGATTGCGATCGCGCATTTTGGTTCATATTCTACCTTCTGCCATAATACTTACGTATTTTGTCGTCTAGGGTAACATTTAAATATTAAATTATATATAATTAAAGTCGGACCTTTTAAAGTACTTGAGGAATTTCATCTCAGACCAGAGGTACGCATGTGCTTAGTTAGCAAGTTAGTACGTGTGTGGTAAACTAAACATAGGAAATCAGAAAAACTTTTGAAAAAATTTGTCGTTTTGCGGTCAAAATATCTCTAGGCAAACGGTGTGTAGACATTTACCTCTTTTTATATATCTTGTAACTGGACATCAAAGTTCGAATTCTAAGAAACAGTGGTTCCGAAGTGAAATATAAAAGTAGATGATGTAGATTCCTTGACCAAAAAATGACTAAGTGCTTTTTCTACTTTTGTTTAAGCTATATTTTTGTGGTGAAATTTTTCCACGACCATAAAAGATCCGAGTTAAATTTGTAAACAGTTGAAAATATTCCATTCGTACCCTAAAATATGCACATATGATGTGCGGAAGTGAAAAATGAAATCAAAGTAAATGATATAAAGCAAAAATATGGTACTAGAAATAAATTCCTGCTAACTGGTTAACCAGAAAATAAAAAAAGTTGCAGCAATCTAGCTTTGCTTACTTCGCAGCCCTCATTATCCATCCGTGTAGGTGGTGCATAATATTTGAAGCGGCTGCTGCACACCTATATTCTGTGTTTCTAAGAGCAAACGTTGAACTTGACTTTGTGTCAACCTGTGTGTCAACTCTGTGTTTCTGTTGGTAGAGAGTCTGCGCGTCGAGTCCCGCGAGGTGCCAGAGTTTTCAGGTGCCTGGTGCTGTGCAACTTTATTTCATCCTTTAAGTTGGTGATTCCCTTTGGTCACATAAAGTTTGCACCATTATTACTCTTTCATTACTTGGAGTTAAAAAGCCATTTTATATCAAAATGTAGCTTGACATATTCTCTATTTAATGCATGCCACGAAACTAATTTTGCTTTTCTAAAATATTTTTAACACATTTTAGAAGAAGTATAATTTTCCAGAATTTTTGCAGACTCAAGTAAATTTTTTCGCGAGACATCGGTTATATCATTCGATACCTCCATCAAATAGCTGGGGACGATTTTTTATTTATTGTGAAGTCGCTCTTCGTTATAGAGAAATAAGCTGAAATGTGTGCGTAACCTGTATTTTGCCTACTTTTTCCAAATTTGTCAAGCGATTATTTAGCTAGAAAGCAGCAATCGGGGCAACTAAAAAATCGTCCCTGGGTATATTGCTGTAGAACACCTTTGTTCAGTAGCAGCTCCCCCAACTTGCATGATGAATGCTCCACAATCTTTGGAAACAAATTAGTCGTGTTTTTGCAAAAACTAATTTTTTTATGATAGCAGCCTACAGGATAGCCGTTGGAAGACGATCATGTGTCGGATAATTTGTCCCTGTGGGATCTTCAGATCGACGGCCTTAGTTTGATTTTACGGTTTGCGTAGTTCAAGAAATGTTGGATTATTTGATTTCTGCAAAAATGACAAGTTTTTGACGCCAAAACAAGAAAATCGGCTATATCTCACGATAGAGAAAAGCTAGAAACTTGCTTTAAAAAGCAAAAATGTGAAGCTCGATGAGATCTTTCGAATGAATATAGTAATAGCTGTATAGCAACTGCCAAATGTTCAGAAATTGGGAAAAACCATTCTGACCGGAAATCTCGAATTTTTGAATCGGGCTTGCGCGGAGGGTGTTAGAACGCTAAAAGAACTTATTTCGGAAAGTTTCGTCAAATTTCATCTTCATTTATGCCTCCAACCAACAATATGTGACCAAAAGGAATCACCACCTTAACTAGTTAGTAAAAGACTAATCAGATTAGTAGAAATTAGGATGAAAATTATGAAGTTTTGTAGAAATTTGACATCTAGTGCTTAAAAAACCGTGGTTTAAGAAAGGCGGCAGTTAATAATAGATTTTGTTTGAGCTCAAACTGAAAGTCGAGCATGTCAATTTTAGAAGAGAAGGTTGTTCTAACATTGGAAGGTGCTGATCTGGAGGAAGGTGACGAAGAGGAACTGTTGAAGCAGATAAAGCTCATTGTACAATCTGCGGTAGATTTGAAAGTTCTTTCTGGTAAGCACACTTAAAAGAATGTGCTGCTGCTAGGACTGTTGCGGCAATGCTGTTTTCCTTCAAAACAGTAAATATATGCTGATATGCTATTTAAAATGTGACACTACATTACATGGTTTGCGTTTGCTTCTCCTGTTTGTACATAATATTCAGAAGCTATCAAGAATCAATTCTTCGTTGGTTAGATGCTTTTGAAATCTCAAATTACGCATGTACAGGTCCATCCTCAGGTTTCAAGCCATTTTCCCAACACTACTCTTATTTCAAGCAATGCTAATTTATAAGGTACCTGATTTAACCTCAGGAAACAAATACCTTAATGGCTCGAGGAATAGTCAGTAATAACTTTTTCGTGTCACGAAGAAAGGAATTAGTTTCGCAGACTGTGAATGACACATGTTTTAATTAGTTTTAATCGCATCGAATCGATCGAATCAGCTCAGGACACATTTTAATTGAGAAGAATTTGGTGCTTCAATTCAATTAGCTCGTTGTTAAAGGGAACATCCAATAATCCTCACTTGGTCAAAGCTTGTAACTTTAGACAATCAAATCGAAGTTGTCTTGAGAGAAGAGTCGGCGGAAGAGGAAGACCAGGAAGGGGAGGAAACCGGTGCTACAGACCCTTCAGTTGCTGATTCCGTACAGTATCTAAAAAATTTGATCCTGTCTGGAAGCGTATCTCTTAAGCTAGCCAATGGTCAAGACGTCAAAGTGCTGGAAGCAGAAGAAGTGATAGGTATTAGCTTTCTGTTGTTTGGTGATTTGTAAGAATATATTGAGTGAGTCTGTCCCACTAAGCCATATGATAAAATGGATGTTTATTCTCCGGAATTCTGCACAAATGCACATGGTGATGTAATGACGGAAAAGTTTCGTTTCAGGCCATATTATCCCTTGTTCCCTATCTTCCAACTATTTACTCGTAGTTACCATAAAACTATTTCAAATTTTCAAGTAACGTAGAGATTGAATAACATCTTACTAAACGAACTCTCAGGGTTTGTTCACAAAAATACGTTAAGTCGCTGGTTCGTGTCTATGCAGACAATTTTGAAAGAGTGTAATTTTCGCGATTCTTGGAGTTCAACAATAACGTTTATATAATTTTATAAAGCTTAAAATGGGCTTGTTACAACTAGGTAGAATACAACTGTCTCAGTTCAACTGTTCGACTTAGACATGCGATTAATGAACACGAATTTCTTGAAGTGTGGGAAAGCTAAAAAGAAACCAGTTCAGGTTTCAAAAAAACGTCTTCCTGAGGGCTATTTTGTCTGAAAATGTTTGTTGAGTAAACAAGGTCAATATTTTGAGACAAATTTAAATTTTGTCAGGTTTTAATAAAAATTATCACGTTTTGGCGAACACGAACTCGCACTGCATCTCTCGAACAGAATGATAATGTATAAAACCCTGAAACAGAAAGAGCATGTAGAAATGAGTGAGTTAAGCCTACTAATTGCTTGAATGAGTTGACAGAAGTCCGTGTTCAAAACAATATGGTTGCGATTTTCAAAATTTTACGTTTTTGTTGCTTTGCTTCGGCAGAGATGTCACAGATTTCTCTGTTGGGGATAATGTCGTGTAGGAATACGGACGTGGACAATACATGACCTGCGGACCAGCGCTGTTGAAGCTGTCGAAATCTTGCAATATTTGATTTTTCAAAATATATTCAGTTTTAACCACAAAAATCAATTTTTGTTAATATCTCTTAACACGTTCGTGGCATCGTCACCCACCGGTGGGTGACAGCATGTTCCTGTTGTACTCATGTCACCCACCGGTGGGTGACAACATAGATGACAAGAGATGTTAAAGTTATTCATTATGCGCATAGAAGCAACCTAAATCATAGCCCTATGCGTACCAGCGGACCTATATAATGCAATTTACTTCAACAAATAACTAGTGTATGTGTAGAAAAAGGTAATAACTAATATAGTTTCGGCTGACTCATAATCTTTGTTAGCTCATTCATCAGCTAGTTATTATCTCAAAGCTGGCTGCTGAAACAGTCCAAACATGAACTGGCAGTCGGCACAATATGTTTTCACCTCCACAGTGGTTTTTCTGGCTGTCTGTCGGCGGTCTCCACTGAAATTCGACTGTAGCACTGAGAACATTGACGTCGAACTTTTGCTGGTCCGAAAATAAAGATGGACCAAATTCGTTAGTTTGGCCATTTTTTCGCTTTTTACACCTGGGCACCTTTTCCAGCTTCACCTTCACCATCACCCTTTTTCGGCTTTGAGGTTCCATCTCTGGTAGCTGTGTACTCCACCAAAGAGTCGTCATGATCTGGACAAGTCTTTATCATCAACAAATCTCTACTAGTGTTGTTGCCCGGCCAGTTTTTTTAACCCGGCCGGCCGGCTCGTTGATGTAAACCGGTGGAACAACTCCTGGTAACGTATAGCAGCTAATATCACGTATTATCCTGGTTCAGAGGACCGGCTGACCGGGTGATGGCCGACGGCCGGCCGGCCATCCGGCTGGGTCTTGGCCGGCGGCCGGTGGGCCGGCTGGCATGCGAGATTGGCTCCATTCTGGGCCGGAGGCCGGTCGCCGGCTAGCCGGTTTGACACCGACCGGACAACAACTCTAATCTGTATGATCGTTTCATTTTAGCATCTTAGCACCAGCTTTATAAGTCACCACAATTCTATTTGTATCATTTACAGGTGTCACCCACCGGTGGGTGACATTGTGTGATAAAACAAAATTTGATCAGCAAACATTGTCACCTACCGGTGGCTGACACTGAAAAATGCAGTCAAGTTGCAGGAAAACAGCCAAGGAAAGTGTAGAACAATCGAAAACTTAAATTATCCATGGTAAGCCAGAGATCTCTGCTTTGCGTGAGGTCCAAAATCCCCTATGCCGCGAACGTGTTAAAGCGTAATTAATCGAAGAATACTCTCAAGTGTAAAGTTGCAGGTCTTGGTGAGAGCATTCGAATGACTGAGCTCACTAGTGCAGGGTGGCCATAGAAAAAGCTCTGGCAAATTAAAGCTAACAATAACTTTCACAATTAGTTCTATATATATATGTTTCGTTTGCTAAATGATGTTTTTGTAAATTTGAACTAATTTCAACGACAAATGCGCTTTTAAAGCCAAAATATGCGCATCCGAACTGGCACCTAAGGAGGTTCGCCAGCAAAAATCCTATGGTCACACTTATGCTAATATTTCGCGTAAATTGTACCTATGTTTTGACTTACTCGTGATGTACTGGACTTCGCTCGACCCAGTAGCTTTACCCATTTAAAACAGATAGATCTATGGTTTAACTGGAGTGTATTGTTTAATCGTATTGTTGACAGAACTTGATGGAGATGGTGAAGATGATGCAAACGAAGTTACTGAATCCGGTGGCAGCAAAGAATCTTCCGAGCAGCAGAGCGGTAGTGAAGAAGACAAATCTGCCACAGATGTCAGCGAGGAGTCGGGAGAAGGTGACTTAATTCTGCCAATTACTGGCAATATAGAATAAAAACCCGTTTAGAACCGGATCATTAGAAGGGTTAAACCATTTAAATGACGTTTAATGATTCCCGATTGTTGAAAATATAGTTTATACTTTGATAAAATAGTGTGTCCTGGGAAAGCAGATATGTAAGCGCAACACTATCATTCTGGTGCAGCGGAGTTACGAGAAAATTGTCTCTGCTAAGAAGCTTGGCTACAGAGGAATGTATAATAAAGCTGAAGGCATATATTAACATGGGGTCGTTTCCTGGGCGTGGTTTGCCGCAAGAACGTTCTGGGGGGGCTAATATTTTGGACGGAAATTCCCGGATGGGGCTTGTACATTAAACATAAATTAACAAGAATTATAGATAGTTGAGAAATTAGCAACAGTTGTATTGAATTTGAGATTTTTAAAATTTGCCATAAAATTTACAATGTTAGCTCCATCAAAGGTTACACATTCAACTGAAAATATCGGTTTCGTTTTAAAATTTTAGTTTAAAGACACATTTTCCGGTCATTTTGCTTACCCCATGGCCACTTTCCTTATCAATGCCCCCCGATGGCGACAGGCCAAATTATTTTTCCAGGCTAGGGGGATCTTAAATCACCATAAGCTATATTAACCTACGGCCCCAGACATAATTTTTCACCATATATTCCAATGCATTTTAAAAGCACACATTTCTGCATTTGTTGTTTACCATAGCTGGCAAAAAATTTTACATTTTGCAGAGGAAGGTTTGATCCTTACGTTGGATGACGTCGTCTTGACACCTGGTGACGAAGAAGAAGAGGAGAATATATTGCAACAACTCAAACTCGTTGTGAATTCTGCGGCTGAGATAAAAGTTATTTCAGGTACTGCCGTTTTCACAATAATAATATTTTCGATTTAGTGTTTTGAAAAAGCAGGACAGTTTTGGCTACTGTCGCCAACAAGAAATTTATTGTAATTTAAATCTACAACAATTTCAGGTTACTCGTAATCTTTCATCGTTTCAGAAAATCAGGTTCAGGTGATCTTCGCAACAGATTTAACAGGTGTTGGCGAAGAAGGTACGGAGTCTCCAGCAGAGAAAGGAGAAGAAGATCCTGTGCTTTATCTAAAGAACTTGGTCTTGTCTGGAAGCGTTTCTCTCAAATTATCGAACGGTCAAGAAGTCAAAGTTTCACAAGCTCGAGAAGTAGCAGGTACAGTTGCTTAAAATGTGTCAAATGATCATTAAAATGCATGAATAGATTCTGATCCCGACTATCGATCCACTACGACTGGACGAGATTTTTGATGGAGCCTTTGGAATTTGGTCGATTCAAGTTTCCCAAATATTTTTGGCTATTTATCAAGTTTAAAGGTTAGGAATTTGGCAAATTCTAATTTGCTTACAAAAAATTCCTACGCGTAAAGTTCCGACGGCTGTGATTTTGGCGAGTTGCTTCTGACCAGTTTTCTTAATCAGTCATTGATGGTTGAAAAATGGGTATTAAGCAAATTCTAAAGTCGCTGATTATGCAATCTAGCCAAATATAGCGGACGTTTTTTACGGGAAATGAATGTTTTGGTGAAAATGATAATGAAAACATTTTTGTATCATTTTCGCCATTTTTTCACCTGTGAGTTTTCCCGTTGGCCGGGACTATAGCAAATTGGATTTGTCAAATGTTTTCCTGTGAATTTGTGTGGTGAGGTCGGAATTGCTTCGAAAAAATAAGCCGAATTTTTCCTGTGAATCATCTTGGTAGGCTGGGAATCTACTCTAATTGAATTGACTAAAGTTTTTTCCTGTGAATCCTCGTGGCGACACAAGAAAGTTGCCGTTGGAAAGTTGTTTTTGTAAAAATTCCTTGTCTGTGATTTCTCGCGACGCGTTTTTAGCACCTGGAAAAAGGGGATTGTTGGTCGATAGTAGGTATCAGAGTCTTTTGATAGACGCAAAGCTAACACGATAACGGTTAAAGTATTAATCCATTGTTTATATCTATGGACAATGTCATAATAATAAAATGGGAGTTCCATCTAATATCAGACGAAGCTGACCAGTCACTTAGCTTCATTTCAAAATGAAGCTATAGCAGCTGAATATGATTGGGTGTTGTGGGACTGTCAGTAGCAAATTACTTATTTGATTGACAGTGTATACTGCAGATCGGATAAAAATATTTGCTTTGATATATGTTCTACTTGATAAAGTCAGAAGGAAGTTTGACAGGGTAAACTCGGCTTAGTTCAGTTGTTAATAAGTTAGCTAGTCAAAATGAAGCCTTTCCAAGAATGTTGGCTAATACGTTTACGGGATACTCATACCTTAAACTTTGTTGTGCTATTTTCAGGTGACAGTGATGGAGACGCCGATGCTGCAGGCTCTAGCGAAGCCGACGGTAGTGGTAGCAAAGAAGAACAAGATAAATCTGCCATTACTGGCGGTGTCAGTGACGAATCTGCAGAAGGTGCGTCAATTGTTGCCACTTACTAAATGTTTGTTAATAAATCTTGTAAAACAATTTTAACTTGCATGCCACTGGGAAATCAGGTTGTTTCTTGTGAAGTCACTAACAAGTAGTTTGAACAAAGAGGGATTGGTTCAAAATTCCAAAACCGTTTCCCGTTATAAACCAACTATTACTTTTGCTATCTTCTTCATAACCAAAAAGCGGTATGATAATAATAATATGGTTTCGTGCTATTTGGTAGCAATCATATCGCCAAAGTCCAGTGAAAGCTTCTGTTTATCGTAATTGTTTCAGAAGAAAGTCTGATCCTTACATTGGACAACTCTGGCTTGACACCAGGTGACCAAGAAGAAGCAGAGAATATATTACAACAACTCAAACTCATTGTGAATTCAGCGGCCGAAATAAAAGTTATTTCAGGTATTCCAGTTTTCACCATATTGTCAGTTTTCGT
This sequence comes from Trissonchulus latispiculum, assembly GCA_030248195.1. Lineage (NCBI taxonomy): Eukaryota > Metazoa > Nematoda > Enoplea > Enoplida > Ironidae > Trissonchulus > Trissonchulus latispiculum. The sequence continues at coordinate 18,837 of JASAND010012462.1, forward strand.
GAAGTCTGCTGTGCAACTTAAAGTAATATCAGGAATAAAGTCATATGTTCAGTACTAAAGTGCAACGTTTGGTGGAACATTAAATAATCTGTGGCAGTTTTGGCATGAACTAAGTTAAATATTAGCACCGTAGACGTCTCAGGATGCAGAGAGAACTTCAGGATCATTAATTGTCGATTCAACCAAGTTCAGTGTTTTACAGAGAATCAGGTGGAGGTAATCTTCGCAGAAGGCGCTGCTGAAGAAGGAACAGAGAAACAAGAGGAAACTGTGGAAGACCCTGTACTTTATCTAAAAAATTTGGTTGTGTCTGGAAGCGTGTCCCTCAAGTTATCAAACGGTCAAGAAGTTAAAGTTTTGGAAGCTGAGGAAGGAACAGGTACAGTTGGAACATTTAGAGGAATGAATAACCATAATTAACCTTAGTTCAGCATTTTTTCTTGTCAGCAATGATTTATGAAAGGGAAGCCAGCCAACAGTTCACCTCCATCAAAACTTGACCCGAACGATGTTCGTGGTGAGAAAAGGACAGTTTATTGATTCACTTAATTCTTAAACTAATTTTAAAATTTGTTTTGTTGTTTGTTTCTAGTTTTAACTATTCAGTGGAAATATGTCGCAACCATGCTTTAACAAGGATTACATTCTTGAGGGGTCCATTACCTAGTCATCACACACGCCACATTTGACTATCATCCATCAGTTTGGACGCTATTGAACCAACGAAATTCTACACGAACAACTGTTTTCAAATAGAGGCTATTTAGATAAACCCTATGTTGTGGATTCCCGAGCGTCCCGGGTAAATGGTTGTTATACCGTATTTTCAAATCGCTTGATTTTTCAGGTGCAAGCAGAAGTGAGGAAGCCGAAGCAGGAGGTGGTGACGATGACGACGAAGGTCAAGGTTAGCTTTTTCATGCAATGTAGATGCAACTATGAATTGTCTTTGTCAACAACATACAATACTCGGCAGGCATCAGCCTGCTACAGTTAATCTTATGCTCACTGGGTTCAATTTGATATTGGTATATAAATGCATTGTTGATGCAGTCTATATTTTGGGGTTGGCGCGAAATCTAATTGAACCGGGCAAAAGCACATTTTGTTTTAAGCCATCCACTTGATTAATTGCCTTGAATATGCAGGAAGCTCACGTCGGAATACTTCGATTTCTACTAAACTGCGCTAGTTGGAGGAATATTTGCAAATTTACTTCACAAATTACTATCTTACATCAGTTCTGATTTCTAGCAGCGACGCTAGTTTTTTAATATCTAAGTTAGTGCTGTTGTTTTCAGATGCGCAAAATGCAGTTATTCTTGAGCTAGCTGAAAACATTAGCGAAGATGATCAGGAAGCCTTAGAACAATCAGTGAGGCAACAACTCAAAGTCAGCTCTTCACTCAGGCTAGAACTGAAGATAAATTCAGGTACATTTCAATATCTTAAGTTTAGTAACTAATATTGATGATGCTGTTTGTTCCAAAGTAAGTTCCGTTGTTGAAGCAATAACTTGACACAGCCAAAACTGCATTTCACCTACCTTAAATTGCTTTGTTAAGGCCGTTTCACCCGATCAAAGTTTGATTAAAGTTCTATTTGTCAAACCTTGGCGAAACTGACTTTGCTGGAAAGTGGATAGTTTTAAACACTATCAAAGTGAACAACAAGTTTGATGAAACCATCAAAGTTTGCTTGTTTGAAGAGCGACTCCATCAAAGAAATTTGATCAAAGAGCCAACCAAAATGCAGAAATTATGAGGGATTATTTCGGTGCAGTGTTTATATTCCAGTCTGTATTGCACTTTGCAGTATGGTGTCCATTCCAATCCAGTACTGATAGGCCTGATGGCCCTCCAGAGACAATTCCTTCATCAAATATTCAAAGCAACCTGTGTATTGCGCCGTAAAATCGAATCCCGTGTCCAAACTTTCCTACGTTTCCGTGCAATGCAGGTTTCTGGGTCTTTCTCATCATCAACAATTAAAATCAAAAACGCTGCCAATTTTGTTTTATTCATTTAATTAATACCAAAAATCTCTAAAATGAAAGCGGGTGCAATGTTTCAGCGTTTAAAATCAGTTTAATTCTCGTGAAAGCTTTCAGATTTGTTTAAGATAACATGAAATTACATTTAAAATTCAATCAAAATGTGTTCAAAATAAAATTTACTAATTCTAAACAATGCAAAAACAGTTTGTATTTAATGTACCTCGCGCCAACGTTTGGTATCAAATATTTGAACGTGTGAAAGAAAGGCTTTCTAAACTATGATTAAAATTTTTTTGACAAGAAAACTTTGATCAAAGTTTGATCGCCTAAAACGGCCTTTGCTTACAATCGTATTTTGTTTTGATAACAAAAAATTTTCGATTTGTTGCAGATAAAAGATTGGAAGTTGTGTTAGTGCCCGAATCTGAAGAACAAGTTCAGGAAGCTGAAGAAGCTACTATTCTACTGAAAGAATTAGTTGTGAAGAAGGCACTAACTTTAACCAATGCCAGAGGTGAAGCAATTGAAGTTCTGTCAGTCACAGAAGAAGGATCTAGCGAAAAGTTTGCGGAGAAGTCGGAAGCAGAAAGTAAGCAGTTGCCGCAGTAATCAACAGTAGACAAGAGAGGCTATTTGACATGTCAGGAAAACTGATGCTGCTTTTACGCTTTGGAATGTAGTGCTCACGCACATAAATCAAGTTTTCACCATGCATTTAACATAGTGTTGGGTCTGTGGTTGCTTCTGCCATGTAAACATTGATGAGACTGGTAGCTTGAACGGCAATTTTTGTAAAGGCTTGTGCCAGAGTTTGGAGTGGGTCGCGGGTACTGCGCGTACACGCGAGTGTGGGTACCATGGGTAGAATTCCAATTCAGTGGGTCCCACGATGGGTCAACAGTATGTCAATAGCCGCATTTCCTCAAACGAGTTTTACGTAAAAGTTTTTGCTAATTTTACTGGAACCCCTGAATTACGTGCAATTTTCAATTTTCAATATTTTTGTCTTTGTTTAGTACTTCTGCAATATAATATTGCCTTTATAGTTAGATCACTTCAGCTCTAGGTTAAAGTCTCAGGTAAAAATCATTTCAGTATCCGTTTGAACTAGGTATCATTGGAACATATAGTACGCCAAAGCTTTTAACTTCAATTTCTGCAAAAGTTGCACTGTTGACAACAGCATGCAGATATATGTCATTCCAAAAAATAATGTCAGACTTTTAAGTGTGCATGGAATTTTGATACAGCCACTCCTAGATATCGGAATGAAGCAATGTGTTAAGTTGCGGAAGTTATCTTTTCTAAAAGTTGGTGTTTCATTATTCTGTAAAAATTCACAACTACATTGTTGAAACAACTGCTCTACTCACTGACTGAGGTCTCTTCTTATGTCAATGTGACGCGTTGGATCGCGGGTACCACGGGTAACGAAATTGCTCCCCACTTCCAACTCCAACTCACACTGAGGATTAAAATTTGATCTAAATTTGCTTCTTTATTACGTCATCCCTCAACGAGTTAATTTAAATCTGGCCTGCGTTTTAATTTGTACCGTAATTCGTAACCTAATTCATAATCGTATGCTACGAATCTTTCTGAATAATATTGAATTGTTGGAAAAAGTATCTTGAGTTTCAAGACGTCCACTTGATTAAGTGAGTTTAAATATGTAAGATAATAGTGGTCCTGTAGGTTACTTGGGATTCAACCAGTGCGTTATTTATAAACTGCCTTCCCAAATTATATTTTTGGATCAGTGTTTATTGTCAGCAGTGACGGAGTTTCTTGGACTTCTAAGTTAGTGTCAGCTGCTGTTCTTTAGATGCGCAAAATGCAGTTATTCTTGAGCTAGCTGAAAACATTAGCGAAGATGATCAGGAAGCCCTAGAACAATCAGTGAGGCAACAACTCAAAGTCAGCTCATCACTCAGGCTAGAACTGAAGATAAATTCAGGTACATTTCAATATCCAAGTTTAGTGAATAATATGGATAAAACTGTTTCAAAGTATTTAGTTGTTTAAGCAATAATTTGACACAGCTAAAACTGCATTTTACCTAAACATTAAATGCTAAGACTATCGGAAGTAACATTGTTCCTAAGGAGCGTATTTTGTTTTTATGGCAAAAAGAAGGTTTGATTTGTTGCAGATAGAAAACTGGAAGTTGTGTTCGTGCCCGAATCTGAAGAACAGGAGCAGGAAGCTGAAGAAGCTACAATTCTACTGAAAGAATTAGTTGTGAAGAAGGCACTAACTTTAACCAATGCCAGAGGTGAAGCAATTGAAGTTCTGTCTGTCACAAAAGAAGGATCTAGCAAAGAGTCTGCGGAAAAGTCAGAAAGCAAAAGTAAGCAGTTACTGTAACATGCTGCTTTTCTCGTTTCGTTTTCTCGTTATACTTTATATTTCTCCGTTTTTTCTTAAGTTTTTCTTCAGTTTGAACTGAACTTTTGTAGGGTGCATTTCCTCTCTTAAGGTGAAGGTATCGTTTTTGAAACGCTATAGCTTCTCAAAATTTGGAGGTGAAAAGAAGTCTATAATAATAATAATAAGCTCACAATGAGTAAATTGACCTTAATGTATGGAACAAGCAAAACAAGCTTATTTTTTGACGTACCAGTTGATTATAGACCGCCGATCTTTCAACATCGATTTCTCAAAACTGTAGATTCGGCCAAACTTTTTTGTGCTATCATAAGAAGGACATGTGGGAAGAGGACGTTTCTTTGGAGTTGGCTCAGTGGCTATTGATGTTTCTGAAAATCTGTAAAATGCACGACGACAAAAAATTTTGCAACGTTGAATAAAGTTTTCTCGAGGCTCAACACGTTTTAGCCAAAGCCACAAAATGTCCCTCCGCAATAGTGCCAGTTTGCATCCGTCCAAAAATCTTTCGATTCCGCCCGATAGGTTTTGCAAAATCGATGTTCAAAACAAAATGATCGCAATTTTGCCAAAGTGATTTTTCAACCAAATCTCTAGCTTAAAGCAATAAGGTCCAACAAATGGGCTTTGGTAAAATGCACATTTGGACGGCGTTTTAATTGAGTATAAATCAACCAACACTATCCTTAACATGTCGAAGTAATTTCGAATAAACTGTTTTCCTCAAAATCGTAATTCTTAGTTCCCAAACTCACTTTTTATACCTTAACGGTCAGAAATAATGGTGGCAAAAGCAAAAATGTTTATTTTGGTGTCCTCTTTCCAACGATAACAATCAATCCGGTGTCTCTACTGCCTACTGATAGAATAAGCCAAAAATCAAACATTTTTTACCTAAAAATGTGGGGCGTTCCTACATTGTTAAAGAACACGAAAACCGCGCGACTCCAAACAAAAGGCACAACCATTAAACTGAGACTGATTAATAAACAGCACAAATTTTAACTGTAAATCATTTCGTTTAAAAGGTAAAAATAAAAATATACATACAACAAGTATGGATACAAGACGTACACATGCATACGTACATGTACCGATTATTAAATTAAGTTATACTCTGATTGCACTAGTCTATATTTTTTGTTGTTGTATCCACATTCTATGCATGTTTCACCAACCGCTTTCGATATCTCGGGGGACCACCTTTGAGTGGAGCTGTGGATGAGTGTTTATCACGCAGTCGTAATCGTTGTTAAACGCCTCGGGTAATGGTGAAGACAATTATTCGGTGTTAGCTGTCGAGAATCCTAACCTTTTTATAAAAACCTGTAGTGGGGCGTACTGAAAAATCTTGAATCTTTTAAGCCATAACAGTCAACGTGAAGAGATCAGCTCGGGGTACAACCAGCGGAAGGAATTTGATTTTAGTCTGAGTGCCATCCTTTTAGTCCAGTACCCATCCACGATTATGTTGCAGGGGTTTGTGGCATATAAAATGTGGTGCAAGCGAACACTTTTTTCTACACGCATTTTGTGCCAGTATTTACCAGCACACGTTAGAGCTAGGGATATTCCTAGCAACGCCATTTAAATGCTTCGACAGTTCTGTATAAATTGAATTATGTTCCTTCGGACAGATAAATTGTAAGCGGCTGAGAAACGGCAAATTAACCATGGCCGCTCATCTATGATTGCAGGACGATTAGTTTTGTACGGGTATGATAAGACAACGGAGCAAATTATGCATAACGGCGTAGCTTTTGTTGGCTAGAAACAACGGCTGCATGCCAAACGTTGTCATGGTATGATCAACTTACGATCAAATAACCTTGAAATTAATCCGCAAATTGTCGTAGTTAACTGCTTTAGGCGAGAAAAAAGTAGTTGTTCTTGAGCTTGACGAAGATGTCAAAGAAGACGACCAGCAAGCACTAGAACAGTCCGTGCGTCAACAACTTAAAGTCAGCTCTTCACTGAAATTGAAGTTGAATATACAGTCAGGTGTGTTAAAGCAAGCTTTCACTAGATGTCTCTCAGGCAGCTATAGCGAATAGAGAAAAGTACGTATTAATTTATCAGCTGCAATTGCTTTGTATTGCTTGGGTCGATAATAATATAACATTGATAGCCTTTTTAAGCATGTTATGTTTTAAACAAAGTTGACCAACAGGCGGTAAGTCATCAACTCTGTCGAGGCGTTCTGGTTAGACCTGCTAAAACTTGTACCTACAATTTTGTTATAGAGAAGAAGCTAGAAGTTGTCTTTGAACCAGAGACGGAGGAACAAACTGAAGAAGTTGAAGATGCCAGTGTTGTGCTGAAGGAATTAGTTGTAAAGAAAGCCCTCACTTTGCACAATGCGAGAGGTGAAACTATTAATGTAGTTTCTGTTAAAGAAGAAAAATCCAGTGAAGCATCCGATGAAAAGTCTGGCAGTTCTGGTGAGACATTAAGAGAGATTAATTGTGCAGATTGTCGATGACGCACTTATAAAATACATATAATTTAATAATATTTGACATAATACAAGACTATATATAATAGAATAAATATATAGTAAACATAATAAAAAATTTTCAACCAAGCAAACGAATTCTCTCTTGGAAATTATTCAAAATTTTTTCAACCCATTCAATGACTGCTTTGGTAGAACGCTGCTAACAGAGTATTGCGGTTCTAGGCGAATCAAACAAATTCTCCCCATTCGGAGTCAGTGAATCTCAGGGAAATGCTGAAAACTACAGCGGTAAACCTTTGAGCTTTGCTGTGATTTTCTCATGGAATTTAACTGAACATTAGAACTCATAATTTTATTAGCACTATAGCTATACTTGAACTATAATCTATATTACTGTTAGTAATATAATTTATAAGTGCCTAAAGCACATTTATTTTATGAAACTTTTAAACCCAGTTAAATTGTTTCAGGTCCAAGAATTTTGGTAGTAGAATTTACTGGAACAGCTTTGGAACAAAATGAAGCATTTCAGCGCTACCTGGAAGCCAGACTTGTATGGTTATTAAGAATCAGAAAGCAATTTTTGGTGAAACTGGAGATAATATCTTGTAAGACGTGTAGCCACTTTTCATGAATTAAAAAACTGTTAAGCTTAAATTTGATTCGTAAATTTTACATTACAAAGCACAGAGCCATACTGCTAAATCATAGGAAAACAAAATGAAAATTCAAGCGAAAGACAACTCACGTGAAATTTGTAAAAGGATGAAGCCGATAGCAGCAGTGAACTTAATACTCGCCTAACGTATATACATAGCCATACATATTCATATCTGCCAATTTGAGAACAGTTAAGGCGATTCTGCGATTATGCTGCGCAACATTATAGAATGAGTGTAATTGCCTTAAGGTAAGTCAAACAACAATTAAATTGTAGACCTGAAAACAATTACGCTTATAGACAGATTGCGCTTTCTACCTTCACCACGGAAACACTTGTGACAAGTCGAAGTGAGCATTATGCAATTCCGCACTCATGCTTAATAGAGGGACCACTGAGTTCAGAATTTGACAGTGCCATGGTGCAAAACTTCCCCTGTGCGAATCCTCCAAGTAGTTTTGCACTGGTATAAATCTTTCCCCGGGCAAGAAATCAGTCTTGAAACACATTTTCTTTAAGACGGCATCTATGCGCTGTACTAAGGGAGCATCTAGTTCTACTTTCGCAACCGTGTTGTTGCAAAACGAATGATTGAATGCTTGAAATGGCGGTTATGGTAAATTGTGTTTTAGCTACAACTGTGGAAATCGAAGTCACGAAATGGTTTGCTAAGTACTACCTGAATGCTGTCGTTGAGTATGCTTCTAGCAACGAGTTGACTTTACAGCTGCGACAAAACCAAAGTGTCACAATTTCTTCTGTTTCTGTTGCCGGTAAATAACTATAGAAACTATGAAAATTAGCCTTCACTTTTTAATAGTTCAATACGTAGGTAGCTTTGATGAATACCTTCTTTTTATCGTTACATGCAATGCATACGAAACCGCGGCCAATAGAAATGCTTTTGTGACAAGAATGGAAATTAAAGTCATCTCAAGTCATCTTCATCTCATCTCTAGTTTTGGCGTGTACTCGCTATTGAATAATCAAATTTCGCTGCTCTGCGACATTAACACGCAACATATACAAGATATATGTGCCACATATACAGTTGTATACAATTCACTAAAGCCTGTAACATCGGTTCTACGAATTTCAACTTGTTTTAGGTGCTGACGATGATGCGGAGGAAGACGGTGTTACTGTTGACAGTAAGTAGTGTACAGTAAAATGTGCAGAATGATGATTACATTTTCCTTTAAGAGCAACATATGCAACCTCAAAACAATTATTGCAATTATTTGTTGGCTCAAAAAAGTTGAAGCGACTATATAAATTGTCGCGACTGTCCGCTGAAGTTTTCATATTTTTGATCTGTATCAAGCTGGAAATAAAGCTTCAATTTGAAGTGTTAAAGTGTTTTGTAATTATAACATTATGGACATTTCTGTTTTTGACTGCGATGATTCATATCGGAAGTTTATAAAAAAATGCTCAATATGATTTTGTGGTGTGACAATTTCACTACCAATATCAACGTTTGTGTATCTGTAAACCTACGACGACGACCAGGGAACAGGCTTTTAAGTGGTTTAGAAAAAGGTTTTCTTCAGAAGCTTAATGAAACGTAGTCTACATAGTTTCCTGAGCTAACTGGTGAATTTTAATCAGAAGTCAAGTTTCCGGCCGCCCGCATTGTGTTGTAGGATATTTTTAAGATTTTTCCCAGCGATTTCCTTCTTGGAACCGTAACCATGGCAGTCAGTGGTGTCCGAAATTCTATAAAAATGTCAATACAGTAGTCAGACTGCATGGCCTCACTTTCAAGTTTCCGTGCACAAATAAACTCCTGAACACCGTTACACCATCTCGTTTTCATGTTCTGGCGCCATGTTGGTCGTCTGCTGACAGCGCAAGTTTTTGTCTCCCAAAAAACAATCCTCAAAAACACTATATATTTAGCGAAGATCTATGAGCGACTTTATGTACAAAACAGTTTTGATACCCAAAGCAAGAGATTAAAATGCTTTGGTTTCCAGAATGGTTTGCATAAATTTTGCATTAGGGAAAACTATCATTTTTTGAAAATTAGCAAAATGTGTGGAATTCGTTAGTTCGTGGATTGCTAGAAGTCATGGCTGTTTTGTGTTTAGCCGAAGAACCTGACGAGAGCTATACTGATGCTGATGAAGGTACTTAGGATCCTTTATAAGAAGGATGCTCTTTAGAATGCATAATGACTAATATGTTTTCTAAGGCGTTTGCTAAGAGCCCTTTTTATGGTTCGAATCCTATGTAAGATCTGAAAATTAATGAATTAGAATGAAGTAGGCGAATGCAAATCTGACAACCAGGTAATTTGACTGGTTTCTTGCAAGAAGGCCCCGGTCCAGACATCGCAAACCTTGATTAAATTGGGTAAAATTTGTCAAGAATATGTTTTCGACTACGTTAATTTCGATATTGCGAAATTCTATTTTATCTCGAATCACGATGAAATGTTGTGTGGAAAGTGTTTTAGAGGCCAGAATCAAAAATTTGCTAGTCTTATCAGCGTTTCCTTAGCATCGTATTAGGTTCGTGACAAGCTTACGCCTTCTGCTTACACCTTTATTTTACACTAATAATCCGAACAGCGGAACAGACTTTGGATTCTTGTACTGAATAAAACGAATTTTTGTAAAACATTTCATCGAAATTGAAGGAATAATTTTTGACTCCTTTTGGTTCGTTGGCGAATCGAATCAATCTAATTTATCCTAATCGACCTGATTTCGCTAATTCGAATTCACCGATGAGAGAAAGCACCCATACCCAATGTTCACTCCAGTTTGGTCTTAGGTATGCTAAAATTTGGTCAGCGCTTCTAGCAAGTACCTGTAAGACCATGGAGGCGCTTTCCTGAAAGATTTAACTATAACTTTTTCTGATTTGTGATGTTTTAGATTTGAAAAAGGACCAAGATGATGACATCGTGCAAAATTAAGCTTACGAGACCGAACATGAACTTGAAATTCGATCAAATGGCTGATTTCAGAAATCGAACTTACTTTGCTCAAATAGTTGGAAACTTGATGTTTTAGTGTCACACGACTGTCACTTTAAAAACTGTACAGTAATACAGAAAGCAGTTGAATTTTGAAAAGCATCTTGAGTTCTAATGTCTTCGCCTATTGTTAAAGATATTTTGATCTGACAAATTGATGCTAAACTTTATTTTGGCTCACAGAAAACCTTGTCATTTACAAAGCATTTCTCAACTATTTTCTGTGTGACCGTGTCGTATGTTTTAATTTATAGCCTGTTTTATGCTTTGTTTTGTCTTTAGTTATATTAATATATCTGCAGTCGTGTGTCTATTACTTGCTGGTATCAGGCAAGAATTTCTAAGAAACTAAGAATAACTACAATTAATAACATAATAATAATAATAATAATAATATTGCGACCACCAATAGAATTTCGTGTTTTGGAAATTATTATTGGTCTTCCCATTATATGCGTTTCTTTGCTTCTCCCCATCAGTCATAGCTAGTATGACTCTCGCTACGAATTATTATATCGTTAACTACTGCATCCAAACTACAATCAAGACTTTTTGTTTTCTGTTTGTAAGTCTCGATAAAAGCTACGATCCGAGACAATTCATTTGAATTTCTGATCAATAAGATAATAAGCTTAATATGTTGTGAAATCAGGTGTATGTAAACAAGGAAGATTGTTCAATATATAGTATCGTTTTTATCGTCCTTTAAGGCAGATGCAGCGTGGCCCTAAATAAGTGTTAATTCCATCAGCTTTCTCTGAAATGGAACCCACACATTAACTGCATGTATATCAGATATAGAGAGCCATTAGAAATGCCAACTATTTATATAAGCAATTTCTAGAATATCAAGCTGTATTGGCTGGACTGTCCAGTTGGACTGTAATTAAGCAGACACAGCTTTGTTGCCTCCCATCCATGGAATCTTGCTTGGTTTGTGTTAGAGTTGGCGAATGGGATTTTTTCGAGGAGTCATCCCATCCCCTCCACTTGAAAACATTTCTTTCCATCCCATCCCATCCCACTTATGTACTGAAAATTTAGAATAATCCCAGGTTATCCCACATAGGCTGAAACTTGAATACAAAATCGGGCAAGTGTTTAAAATCGGTGAGCAGGCTCGATAGCTTTGCCATACACACACGCAGCAGAAATTCTTTATGAAAAAATGGAAATATGTTAAATACTTGTCGCAGATTTGAAAAGATCAGAAACTATTGTATCCACTTTGAATCCAACAAAAATTTCGAGTTCGCGTTCGAGAAAAGGTCTGGCCCAAGGTTTTTTCCAAAACCGTACTTGTTTTCGGTGCATGGTTTGTGTACTCAATTTCTTCTAACAGACGCACAACCTCTCTATGAAACCAATTAAATCCTAGCAATTAAGGGTATTAGTTGAATGCAATGTTCGACTATTCTCTGCAGAAACTCCATTGCCATGTAAATTTAGATTTCCCTAAGTTTTCTAATTCGCTAACCTCTAAACAATCGTATAGCCATTAACTTCCAACAACTGAGTAAATATAAAGAGTGCGGGCCCGGCCTAAGTCCGGCCCGAGCCCGAGCCCGGGCCGAGAAATTTGTTAGTGCCACAAGCACAACCCTAGCCGCAACTCGAACACCCCGGAAATCTCTCGACTTCTAAAGACTTAAATAAACGTGACCCGCCTGCTAAAGTGTCCAAACGACTTCTACAAGTACTGGCAAAACCTCGTCTGAACGGCAGGGAAACAGTAGGGGAAAGTCCAATGACAACCAAACCAACTATAGCATAGGGATACCCTTCAGAAATTATATATCTTCGCGTTCAAAACCATAACACCAAAGGTTCTTTAGTGTAAAGTATGAATTCAGACGGAGACTTTGTGAAGTTTTATGATTTAGTTATAACAGTGTGTTTAAGATTCATTTAAAGATGGGTTTTAGGAACGCTTATAACAACATCAACATTGCATCTCTTCAGAGCTTATTGAACCAGTCTCTACGAGTGCCTGAAATATGACAGGAAAGGCAAAAGTGTTTCTGGACATAGCAAATGCAGCGTATTGGTGTTAACAACAAAATACGAAAGCGAACTACGAAGCAAGTATTATTAGTAGCAAAAGTAAGCTCGAGGTGGGCTGGAAAGAACAAGTGATGAGCATCAAATTTATTAAAATATCGTGATTTTAGAAAGACTAGAGCGTGTAGAAGGGAGAACATATCGCAGCAGTATATGCCTGACCATAAAGCATACCAGCTTCGTATTGATTCTCAGCAGCGACCTACAATTGCACCCTCGCGATGTGCTATGCATTTCTTGTTGAAAATATTGGGTTTGAAGTCATGTGTCAGCTCAGTTTACCATGGCACAGTTGGATAGAGGCCTTGAGCGGAAAGTCCAAGACGGCGGGATTGAGTACCACCAATTTCCAGATGTTTTTGGACGCTTGGCGATATGCAACTTTCCCTGACTCTTGACCTTCTCCTTGACGTGAAATTCTGAAGGATAAAGAAACTTTCCCAAAGAAATCAGAATAAAGCGGTAATTTGGCTCGAAGACGCAAAAACCACCGCCATTCAATCAACCATCAACATTATCAGAACAGTGGATGTCAACTTTCACTGTACAGATCGTGTTTGAGTTTTTGTTTGGCTGCCGAAAATATTTTGGGAGCGGCTCCCCGCCCTGCACCTTGCCCTCATGTCCATGAATGCAGGCCAGTCTAGTGAAAATTGCAGGTTTGTCTTGTAACATACTACATACAATTGTAGAAAAAGTCGGAAAACTGCAGGTTTCCTTAGTATTTGCTACTGTCCTGTTCAAAATTACACTGGGTTGCATGCGTGTGCTCGTTCACTTATACGCAAACGTGATACTTGTCTGCTCGCAATATAAAAGCTTAGCTAAAACTGTCGTGCCTATTCAGCGAAAGAAAATGAACAAGGATTGGGTGGATTCAACTTTGTACTTAATTTGAAATATTTAAGCACAACTTGATTGCACACAGATGGTTTTTAACTTTTTTCAGCACAGAATCCTTCACTGCTTGACTGGTTCATTGTTTGAAAGAAAATATCGCACGTTTTCAACTGAGGTACAAACCTGTGTTTATGCTACCTGGAGTTAATGTTAAGATTACTCCAAAACCTTGCCAAAAAACAGTAAACAGTAAAACTACAGAAAGCACCTGTTAAAAAGTACTGGTTTCTTAAGCATTAACCACACTTGTAATTTTTATCATTCGACACGCCTGTAGAAAATACAAAAGTTAGTTTTGTGGGGAAATACAAGAAGCTCAGTTTAGTGGGGCTGACCGCGCAGAAGCATTTGCAGAAAATTAAAATGTCCTGTAATTTCTACGTATCTTTCTAAGAGTGCTAAATCAGAACTTCACAGCGAAGACAACTAACTAGCTTCTTGTTTCTTCCTGATATATATTTGCACAAAAATGAGATTTTTTATTCCCTAGCAAAATTGTCAAAAGCTCTAACGACGGTTTTTGAAGCAGGAACTTACATCATATCTCGTTACTCTGTAATCACAACCATTGTGACAACGAATTGTATTCATAAATTCATAAATGTTATGGTTTCTTTGTTTGTTGTAGTATTATTTGGTTTATACTATATACAGTAGTATTATTGTTGTATCGTTGCAGTATTATAGGACTGCCATTACATTAATTCCAGTAAGAGTTTCAGTTTTCGTCGATGGTGGAAACCGTCGACATGTAAGCTTGTAAAATTAATATCCAGTACGTTTTGCAGATTCCTAAAAAGTCAAAACTTTCACAAAACCGAAACCATTTGATTTTTCGCATAGAGACACCTAACAATTAGTTATGATCTCAACTGGGAATCATACCCCTTTTGTGTTTTGCTTATTAAAACTTAATTAATACAGTCAATGAAATGCGAATTATGCTCGAAAATGATTTCGGCTGCAAGATAATCAACAACACAGAAATGTTGGAGCAAGTCCGAATAATGATAGAGTTTGGTTTCCTTTTCTTTAGTAAAAAAGTACAGCTCTCATAACATCTTTACAAACAGTTTGCAAGTTTATGAAAAAGAAACGCGATACGTTTTTGTATTTTTAGCATCACTATTTTTCTATTCAGCTATCATTAAATTTAAGTTTTTTTAAGAATAGCAAAGTTGAATTTTAAAATGCGATCCCATTGGTCTTTTACCAACAGTTTCGGTCTTTTCGCGAAATGCTCGGTCGCACTGAGAAATTTGTTTTAACCATGCTCATTTCTGCTGCCAGCCCGGTCTTTTCTTGAACTCGAAAAGATAGACTTTCTGCGAAATATTGCCTTGATGAAACCTGATTCTCTAATAATACAGAATAGTATATGGGTTCAACCTGTATTTACCAACAACATAATATTTTGCTTTGCTTATATAGCAGTCGAAACTTTATGAATGTACATAGTTGAATCTCTTTTGTTTCCACCCAGCCCTAGCTTCTGATTTTTTGACCAATAATTTTAAGATTTTGTATGTGGCATACTAAAGGCTGAAGAATTCACAGTTTTTAAGATTTCTAGACTTATGAATTCTTCAGCCAGTAGGGTCTTATCTCGATTACCCCCTCACCACTCAAAATCCATAAAACTTGACCAAATAAGCTAAAATTTGGTATGGATATGTCTTCGACGACGCTGAATTCAAATATCGCAAAATTTTTCGATTTTTTCGATTTCTAAGGGGGGACCAAGGGAAACCGAAAATTGTTTGTCTTCAATTTTGCTGAAAATATGTATATAGAGATTTTCAGGGTCGTAGAACACGAATCTGAAGTCCGTTTTTCGATTCAACTTTTCGTTAGCTCAGTATAAGCTTATATATACATACTATACAGACATATATGTACATACTTTATTTAGGCAAGCTTTAATAAATGCAGACCAGCGGCTCGAAGTTTGGTCCCAAGAATTTTTGGTTAGACCTTAGTAACCTCAATCTCTCTAATATTTACCTTAAAAATGATTTCTGGACAAGGAAAAAGGACAAGAACACTTCTTGAAAATTTGACATTCTTTGACCATAGGTTTACGCCGTGCTGTCGAAGTAAAACGCTATTGATATGAAATTTTGTAAACGTTCTTGTTGTGTCTACGTGTTGTGGTGTTGTGTTGTTGTTTGTTGTGCTGTATCACATTAAATTTTGCTAGGATACCCAAGGTTTGACTGTATGAAACAACAAACATGAATTTTAGAAAAATGATTTTTGAAGAAAAATGAAATTTCTGCAAAGAAAACTGTGAGCTACCGAAAAGCCCTGATGCGTACTGATTATGCAAAATAAAGTTCTGGCAATGTTCTGTTAATATCTAAGCGCGAAATTTTTACACAGAGGGGCTAGTGCAGTATAGGACAAAATGTCTGATGACCTACACCTTTGTAGAGTGATTTTTAGCAAAAACTTCCTTTTCCGAACTTTTAAAATTCGTAGACTATCGGTGACCCTAAAGAATCACCTCTTACGGATATTAGCACGATCCAAAATCCAGATGAAACTTATGCCAAATTATAACTCATTTGCCCTTTTACAGTATTCAATTTTTGGTAGCACAAAAATTTTCCTATTTTTATTTTTATATGTTTAGGCTATTATGAATGAAAGGGGAAGCTTCGAACAAATCCCCTTGAGCAAGGGACTAAGCACATATCGGTTCGCCGTGAGCTCTAGCCAACCCAGCTATCCATCCTTAATTGGTCGGTAAATGGGTACCACTATTGTGGGAAGGTAACAGGAGTCCGTGTAGGGCTTAAAGCCTTGAAGGGCCGGCCCCCCTTCCACGGATGTAGTCATCATTTGAGGTGACACTCCTGGCTCTACGGCTGTGTATCCGGGGATGAGCACCGGCACCCCTTGTCTCTGAAGCAGGGATGGAGATATTCTCCAGGGGTCACCTTTTACCTCACCTATTTTTGCCTGGTACGGCATTAATCCTTTACGTAAATAGCTAAAATTTACGAAACAACCTATTTTCGTGCTCTTTAACATTCTGGGACCAGTCCCTTATTTTTAAGCAAAAAGATAATGAGAAAATTTTAGAACGATAGGTACCAATAAGAACATACATATAGGCCAATAAGAAATATAATATATTCTGTGCATAAAACATCCTTGGGGTAGCGATTACCATGCATAAGCAAGCTACCCAAAATACTGAGGGTACAATAGATAACAAATATGAATCAACCCCTACAGTTTTGGATTTTAGCCTAATTCTCTCAGTAAACAGTAGAGACACCGGATTGATTGCTATGGCTGAAAAGAGAGCACTGAAATGAACATTTTTGCTTTTACAAACTTTGAGCTACCTCTAGTGGGTAGTCAGTATAAGCAAAAACGATTTAGAGTGTCAAAAAATGGCCATTTTCGATGAAATTAGTTTTTTTAAAAATTACTGCCAAATCTTCGGCTAAGTTTGGTCTATTTATTCTCAATCGATACACAGTCCAATTCCACATTTCATCAATGGCTATTAGCTAAAGTTCGTTGCTTTAAGCTATAGATTTGGCCGAAAAACCATTTTGTCAAAACTGTGGTTATTGTTTTGAACATAGATTTCTCAAAACCTACTCGAAGGATAAAATTCGCACTTCTGCAGAGGGACGTTTTTCTTGGTTTGTGGTAAAACGTTTCGAGTTGCTAGAAAAGTCAATGCGAAGTTGCGAAATTTCGTGTTACCCTGCATTTGGCCGACTTTCTCGACCGTTAAAACCTGTTGAGCCGAATCAAAAAATACGTCCCTCGGCCCGTATGTCCTTCATATCATGGCGCAAAAAGAACTTTTGGTCGATCCTACAGAGAAATTGATGTTCAAAGGTTTTTGGTCTATATTTAGCCGTTATGTCATCAAATGTTTGCTATTTTTGTTACTTTTGCTAGTTTCGTAAGCTCGTGTGATTGTACTGATGACAAGCTTTAAATTATATTCTTAAAACCATGTGTAAAGCTCTTTCCAACTCTCAAAAACTGCGAAAGTTATAGGGTTTTAAAGATTAACCACAAAATCACTGCACAAAAGGATACCACCACCTTAAGGAGGGGGGCTACTACAGGTTTGCCCCGACTTTGTTCGATTGGCCTACTTTTTGGCACCATATAGAGCATGGGTGTGGTCAAAACATATCGGGTACTGAGATCTTAGCCTCCCTCGAGCGGTTTGCAGCCGTCGCTTTTATATGCCCCCCCCATTTTCCACAGCTACCACCATAACTGATTAAAAATTTCTGCTGACTTCTAGGCCTTAGCTGCAAGGGGACCATTTGGCATACTGATTTGGCAATGTGTTCCCATCTGCAAAAAAATACTAGACGGCTGTATCTTATCTTTACCTATGGGAATTAATTTTCAAAATTAAAGTTTCGCCAGAAATTTATAAATATTTGGCTAACGAAAAAATTGCTGATTTGCTTCTATGGAAATTGATGTTCAAAGGTGAAGTTTCGCTCAAAACTTCAAAAATTTTGACTAGTGAAAAGAAAATTTTACTGCAAACTAAAAGGCTGTAATTTGGCATATACAAAGGCACTATAGGTGTACTCATTTGTGCCAAACAGTAGGAAATTCTGCCTTCTGAAAAATTTTTTATGTCAGCTTGAATCTTCAAAAATTGTCAGAATCGCCATTTTCGGGCAGTAATACCCAAAATGAAAAAATCAATTTTTTTGAAATTGAAAATTTTTGCACTATTTGAACTCAACGTTGTCAAAATTACACCCACACCAAATTTCAGTTCGATTAGTGAAGGTTTGCGGCTTCTATGGCTACAGAAAGTTTCTACACGGGTTCCGACAGACCGAAAATGGCGATTTTAGCAGTTTTTGAACATTCAAGTTAACATAAAATATTTTCAGTTGATAGAATTTCTTACCATTTGGCACAAATGAGTACACCTATAGTGCTCTGTATATGCCAAATTACAGCCTTATAGTTTGCACCAGAATTAAAATTTTCTTTTCATTAGTCAAAATTTTTTAAGTTTTTAGTGAAACTTCAACTTTGAACATCAATTTCCATAGATGCGAATAAGATACAGCTGCCTAGTATTTTTCTACAGATGGGGATACATTTGGCAAATCATGATGCCAAATGGCAACTTTGAAGCTGGGGCCCTTGTAGCCAGCAAAAATCTTTAATCAATTATGTTGGTAGTTGTGAAAAAATGGGGGGGTAGGGCACATAAAAGCGACGGCTGCACAGCGTTGGAGGACAGTTAAAATTTCAGTATCCGATATTTCTTTAGCCACACCCATGCTCTATATCTGTGCCAAAGTTGGCCAATCGGACAACGTGGGGACAAGTAGCCGTAGCTGTAGTCCCTCCTCTTAGTAGCCCCCCCCCCTTAAATAGTCAGAACCAAAATTGAAGGTAGGTTGGAAACAATTTGAATTCGAAATACATATTATGGAAACTGATATTGTTATTTTCGGTCTACGGCTGAAATGGAATCCATTTTTAGTCGCAGACTATAACTGAAATTGCAGTATGGATTTTTGAATGCAGTATGGAACTGAAACAGAAATTAATTTGTGTCCGTGCCTGAAAGCAGAACTAAACCTAAAACAAAACTAAATTTTGAGATCAGGTGTGAAACAAAAACTTGAAAACCTGCTGAATATACAAAAAGCCGAAATTAAGGTGCGTTGCTGACTGGAACAGAAATTGACTAATGCGGCGCATTAGAAAAGTAGCTAATAAAGCAAAAGTGAGATTCCATACTATACTTAATGAATCCATAGTTAGCTAGTAACTAAAGTCTGACCAAAAATTCTTCGAACCGAAATGTGAGCGGCTGTTCTGAGTTATCATTTGAAGGTAGCCTATACAATGTATATATTTTTCGAATCCTCAGGAACCCGAGATTTCGAAAATTCAAAAAAATCCGAAATTCCGGAATTCATTCACGGAAAATTTAAAATTTTTGGTTTTTCGCCCAATTTTTATCGCAATCAAAATTTGGTTCTCACAGTCGATTAGAGACGGTCCTGCTACACAATTTTGCTCTTAGAAGCTTTTCACGAAAATACACCCAATTTCCGGAATTCCGGGTTTTCTAAATTACCGGATTTTAAAAATTTCCTCCAATACCCATAAAATGGGTATCATTCGAAAGCTCTTATCGGGCTGAACAACTTTTGTAATAGAACGAACTCGTGAAAATGCACACAATTCCCGGAATTCAAGAAAACCGGATTTTCCGATTTTAAAATTTTCTTCAATACCCACAATATGGGTATCATTCGAGAGCTCTTGATGAGCTGAACAAATCTTGTAATAGAACCAACTTGCAGAAATGAGCCCCTTTCTCTCTGAATTCACGAAAAATTTCCAAGCTAGAGTGAAATCCGAATTTGTGAATTCCGGGATTTAGGTGCATTTTTCAGACATTGGTTCTATTACAAGATTTGTTCAGCTCGTCAAGAGCTCTCGAATGATACCCGTTTGTGGGTATTGGAGAAATTTAACCGGAAAATCCGGTTTTCGCAAATTCCGGGAATTGAGTGCATTTTCACGAGTTCGTTCTATTGCAAAAGTTGTTCAGCTCGATAGCAGCTTTCGAATGATACCCATCTTGAGGGTATTGGAGGAAATTTTTAAAATCCGAATTTAAAAAACCCGGAATTCCGGAAATTGGGGTGCATTTTCGTGAAAAGCTTCTAAGAGCAAAAAATGTAGCGGGACCAGCTCGCGACTGTGAGAACCAAATTTTGATTGCGATAAAAATTCAGCGAAAAACTAAAAATTTTAAATTTTCCGTGAATGAAATCCGGAATTTCGGAATTTTTGGATTTTCGAAAATCTCGTTCTGAGGATTCGAAAAATATATACATTGTATAGGCTACCTTCAAATGATAACTCAGGACAGCCGCTCACATTTCGGTTCCAAGAATTTTTGGTCAGACTTTAGTTATAATGCTGCAGCTAAATCGAATCGTCTCAGTTTATGTCCACATATCTCTAACAGGTTATGGGTCCGGCCCCACGTATTCTGCGGCTGCATAGCTTTGCACTGTAAAATGACAATCATATGTTGGACGCCTACTGCGACAGAGATTCCTGGAAGCCTGAGAGACACACCTACATAAAGCTGACCTCGTTGGTTGTGTAGAATAGAATGGAATTGGTCCAGTACGAGATAGAGTCGCTTGATGGGCTTGTGGAAGCTGCTTTTATGGATCTACGGTATTGGGGTAGAACCTGAGGATGCAGGTTACCATGACATTGGACTTTGCTATGCAATTTCATTTATTTGAGCGGAACTTTCCAAACTTCCTGGATGTGCAGAAGTAACTACTGTGAGACTGTTGTGCTTGGATCATAATGACAACAAAGACGTGGAACAAAGAAATAGATTCAAAGAGCGTAAAAAAGATTCTAAGATTCAAACTAAGCTGTCTGTATTACAGTGAATGACAGGCGAATGTGCAGCAAGCCAGTTCGAACTATTGTGTGAATCAGTCAAAGGCAAAGAAACAGCGTGCTCTATAAAACTAATATCTTAAGGCTTCGCTACTTTGCTATTTCACACTTTTTTGCTCTACTAGCTAAGTGGGAGTATTAGAAAAGTAGCTAATAGAGCAAAAGTAAGATTCCATACTATGCTTAATGAATCCGTAGTTGGTTAGTAACTCGTTATAATGCTGCAACTACGTCCACATATTATATCTCTAACACAGCAACACCTCGAAATTGCAAGAGGCTGGTTCAGTAGCTGATGTTCAGCTGAAATGCCACAATCTAGTCATTGTAGTCTTGAGGAACTTCCCGCGCGGATACTGTGGATAGTAGACATTTTCAAAATACCCTTCTTCATGAGCCTTGAGAGCTTCAACCGACTGCACCACAGGAGAATAAATTAAATTAAATGAATTGGAATGCCATAAATTATCTACCATCAAAATGAATAACATGTATCTGTCCAAACCAAGTGTTCTAATTCTATCCTAGCTCCTAACTATCATTCTAATCTATATGTCTTAACAAATTTCAACGGAGTCACTTTTGGCGGCTCGGGAAATCGTTCTTTCTTTTTTCCTGCCTTTTTTCTTCCTACAGTAATCTCAGCGCAAACAGGAGAGAGAATTGAAAACGGAAAAACATATGGTCTTGGGAATTTACATAAACATTAATCAAAACTTCCTGGTAAAATGTTACCTCGCTGTAAACTAGAGACGTAAAACTGAGTGTAATTTGCGTTGCATATCTCGCAAAAACTTCTGCATTACCGTTTTTTTTTTGTAAAAACTCGTTGGCACAGAGCAATTTTCAGAGTGTAATAAATCTTGAATTTACAATGATCGTGATAGTTGTTTTGGTAATATATTTTGGGCACTGTCATCATTAATCAATTTACTGTTTTAATAAATCAGGGAGCAAAATAAGTTTAACAACGCCAATCATATCCTTTTGTTTGGTAAAAAGTCTCAGCAGCTCAGACACTCATTAATCTTCTAATGACGTCATTTTAATAAGTTTTGGTTTCATCAGAAAGGTGTTACCTGCAGTTGCAGGATAAAACATAAAACTTCCTGTTTTGTGCAAGATGACGTAGACCACACCACAGCATTCGTTTGGTGGAGGAACACTTTCAGAGCAATTTTTCAATTGTTATGAACAGGTATAAAATCTTGTGCCATCAATCATTGTTTTTTGGTAACTAAGGTTCTAGCAAAGACAAGTTTGTACAGTATTACAAGGAGACAGCAAAATAGGAATTTAATATAGGTATCAAAACACCTAAAAACATGGACATTTACAGTATAAAAGCTCCTGATTTTGGTGCAATCTTTCATTACTTCGACAAATTCGATACAATTCATTCCTATCGACACCGAAGCATCTCAACATGAAATCCTTACTTGCATTTACAGCAGCTTTTGCTGTTCTTGTCGCCACGGAAGCCTTTGTACTGCGACAAAGCAAACTCCAACTTCGTAAGTTCATGTAGCTCATGAAATTTGTACTGCCATTAGCTGCAAATGACTCTAATTAATAGTTACTCTCTGAACATATATTACCGTTGTTCTATTTATTCGGTTATGTTATCATGACGATGAATATAACTTAAACATACCATACATAAATATTTTGAGTAATTAGAGGACTGAGAAGTGCATGATTTTATATACGTAAAATCCAAATATGAAAAAATCAGACTCCCCGCATCCGCTCCTGCAACATGAGACGAGCCTTTTGAGATAAAGTAAATGAATAAACTAAATAAAAAAATTGTATAAAAGAAATAAATTTCCACAAAACATTTCAACCGAACCACCCCCTTCAGGGAGTCCCAGAGAAAGTTTTGTACTGGCAAAGTTGGGATATAATCTTTTTCGTGTTTCAGATGGCGACCGAGCCAAGAGGCAGAACGTGGAGATCATTGATGTGCCAGCAACGAGCGTTACCGTTCCGTTGCTAGGCGCTGAAGTGACAGCTGCCGACACTGAGGCTATAAGATCAGCCCTGTTGGCTGCCGGTATACCCGCTGATATGATGGAGAATATAGTTGTTGGAGACGGTAAGATTCTATGAATATTCTATAATACTATATGATCATTAATAATATGCTGAGAGAATCCCTTTTCGCTGGCATACAGCAATCATGTTAAAACCATGCTTATACTTTAGTGAAGAGACTGAAAGATAACTTAAATGAAAGAGAACTGTGTGAACGGCTTGTGTCAAGGACGGGTAAGGCGACAAATTTGTTACTTTATTTGCAAGTCAACCAAATGTAAAGATAGTACAACACAAATTCACAGCATTTCAAACCTCAGCAATGCTGGAAGTAGTGTGGATAATCTGTAGCGTTGATGATGCTACAACTAAGTTTGAGTTTTAAAACTGAGTTTAAGCAAACTATTCTGCTGCTGGGAACTTAATATAGTCAGTACAAGATGGCTTAACGATATTCCTTCTTCGGTGGTTTACAGAAATAAATCGTTTGCCCAAAATACCTTTAGACGTGGACGCAGTATAGACGTTCGTTTTTCGTTGCCAAGACTGCTTATTCAGACTTTAGTGCCAGCGCGAATTTTTTGTACTTCAGTTTGCTACAGGTTAAGGAGTTAAGGAAATTGTTTAGGACAAAAGAGTTGACACCTACATTTTATTTAGTCAACACATGCAGTTTCGTACATAACCTTAATGATTGCAACCGCTTGTAGCCGGTTTAGGTGTCGTCTTTGTTGCTTAGGATATTTCTTTGTTTCAGGCGTCGTTACGGTCGACGTAGCCGATGACTACATCAGTGTTTTGCAGTCAAGAATAGAAATCCCTCTAGCTAATGGAGAAGTAGCAAGGATAGATATTAGTGGTAAACAAACTTGCATTGTTCCTGGCATTTTCCGTGTCTTTATTACAGATAACTTAGTCGCTTCAATAATAACATCTAATATGTTGTTGGTAACTTCAATTCATATCACAATGAAACTGCTTAATTACACGAGTTTGATTCTGTCACAGCATTAAACCATGCCAACGAAATATCTTAATTGATGCATGTCATGTTTCTGTTTGCGAATTTGTCACCTCAGTGCCCAAGTATTCACTCAAGAGCTAATGAAAATTAAGCTTACCGCATTTCCCAACGCTTTCTCGAAGCAGGACTGTTACAGTTACTATTACAGTCAACACTCTGATTCAGAAGTTAGGAGCTTTATGGCATTCTTAAGATTAGGCTTCTATAGTCTAGCAAACTTAAACTGGACCAAAAGAGTGCATTTTGTGGAGAGTTTATTATTCAAGTTAAGTATGACAATGTATATATTTTCTGAAAGCTCAGAAATCAGAGATTTCAAAAATTCTAAAAAATTTTCAAATTTTCAAATTTGAAATTTCATAAATTTCGAAAACTGTGGGAAAAGAAAAAATAAAGGAAAAATAGTCGAGTTTGGTATCAAATGAAAGGTCTCGTTCAGGAGAACGCGAATATGTATCAATTAAGCGGATTTGGGGCGGCATGTGGTTCCAGCGGGCCCATATCCCGAAAAATAAAAGTTGCTCCGATAGCTACAAACTTGGGCTCATTTGAAAGCTCTCATCACGCTGAGTAAAAGTTATAATTGGGTCATCGCTCAAAAATGCTGTCTGTGAAAGTTATCCCTCTTTAAACCCTAAAAATGGGCTGTTTGGGCACTTTCGGAGGGTTTAATCCAGGCTAGCGAAAGCTGTGAGCTGAATCAAGTCAAGCCACTGTGCTACATTATGCTTCTCATCATTATACACAAGCATGCAAAATTGCAGCTTTGGATCTTTACGCATGCGCAAGATAAGCTAATTTAAACGAACTTCAAAGGAACCGACACGGCGGCGCTTTTGAAGTTCGTTTAAATTAGCTTATCTTACGCATGCGTAAAGATCCAAAGCTGCAATTTTGCATGCTTATGTATAACGATGAGACGCATATTGTAACACAGTTGCTGACTTGACTCAGCTCACAGCTTTCTCTAGCCTGGATTAAACCCTCCAAAAGTGCCCAACCCCATTTTTTGGGTTTAAAGAGGGATAACTTCCGCAGACAGCATTTTTTGAGCGATGACCAATTATAACTTTTACTCAGCGTGATGAGAGCTTTCAAATGAGCCCAAGTTTGTAGCGATCGGAGTAACTTTTGTTTTCGGGATATGGGGCCCGCTGGACCCATGCCGCCCAAATCCGCTTAATTGATACATATTCGCGTTCTATTGAACGAGACCTTCATTTGATACCAAACTAGACTATTTTCCTTTTTTCTTTTCCCACAGTTTTCAAAATTTATGAAATTTCACATTTGAAAATTTGAAAATTTTTTAGAATTTTTGAAATCTCTGATTTCTGAGCTTTTAGAAAATATATACATTGTCATACTTAACTTGAATAATAAACTCTCCACAAAATGCACTCTTTTGGTCCAGTTTAAGTTTGCTAGACTATAGTTTACGACAAATTTTATTTACACGCCCAACAATTGTTTTACAAAATAACAAATCACACTTTATATTTAAAACTTGTCATTTCAGAAGTTGTTACGGAAATTGTTACCGAAATTGTTGAGGTAGAAGGCTCAACCCAAAGTGGATCAGATGAAAGTACTGACAGCGATAGTGAAAGCACAGATTCTGACAGTGACTCCGATGAAAGTACTGACAGTGGAAGCGAATCGGAAGAAAGCACGGATTCTGGCAGTGAATCTGAGGAAAGCACGGATTCTGACAGTGACTCCGATGAAAGTACTGACAGCACGGATTCCAGCTGTGGAAGCAGAAGCGGCAGTGGAAGCGGTAGCGGAAGTGGAAGCGGATCAAAGGAAAGCAGTGGTTGCGGCAGTGGGTCTGACGAAAGCACTGGCAGCGGAAGTGGCTCGCAAGAAAGCACGGATTCTGGCAGCGGCTCTGATGAAAGCACTGGCAGCGGATCTGACGAAAGCACGGATTCTGGCAGCGGATCTGACGAAAGCACTGGCAGTGGATCCGATGAAAGCACGGGAAGTGGAAGCGAATCGAAAGAAAGCACGGACAGCGGCAGCGGATCTGATGAAAGCACTGGTTCTGGTTCAGGCGAAAGCGGTGACTCAGGATCAGGCGAAAGCACTGGCGCTGGCTCTGGCTCTGGAGAAAGTGGCGGCTCAGGATCAGGCGAAAGCACTGGCGCTGGCTCTGGAGAAAGTGGTGGCTCAGGATCAGGCGAAAGCACTGGCGCTGGCGCTGGCTCTGGAGAAAGCGGTGACTCAGCATCAGGCGAAAGCACTGGCGCTGGCTCTGGCTCTGGAGAAAGTGGTGGCTCAGGATCAGGCGAAAGCACTGGCGCTGGCTCTGGCTCTGGAGAAAGTGGTGGCTCAGGATCAGGCGAAAGCACTGGCGCTGGCTCTGGCTCTGGAGAAAGTGGTGGCTCAGGATCAGGCGAAAGCACTGGCGCTGGCTCTGGCTCTGGTGAAGGAAGTGGAGGTGGTCTGGGCAGTGCTTCCTTGGAAAGCGACGGTGGCAATGGAGGAGGTAAGATTCACTGAATGGTAGTTGCAACTTTGATTATGTAGTAGCCACCCTACATTAAACACATTTTGCAGTCGCTTAATGGTACCTGGCTCCCGGAACCACCAGGGATTTCACCCCCCCCCCCGAACTGGGGTGGGGGAGAGATGAGGACGATGTGACTTAGATTAAAGGAGAAACACAACCAGTTTTTATTAGACATAAGCAGAACTGAAGTCACAAGAATAGGACAGACATACAATGTTACAATATGCAAATTAGGTTAGTCTGACATTGTTCCGTGTAAACAAGATAAGATCGGAAAGTTCAAGTCTTCACAACGTGACAGACGAGTGTTTCTTCCTTCGGCTCGGCTCGGCTCGCGAGAAAATGTGGTCGGCTCGGCTCGGCACGGAAGAATTGAAAGTGGGTCGGCTCGCCTCGGCTCGGCTCGCCCAGCTTGAAATTTGAAATTTGACCGATCGCATCGAATTGTGGGTTTTCGACGTTGTTTTCGACAAAAGACCTGAAAACAGCTGTCTAGTTTTTGTGTACCAGTGAGAATCACCAAAACTCGATCTACGGAGTCCACCATTATAAGGTTTAATGATATTGGTATTTAGTAAATGTATATTCTACGAAAGTGGGCGGGCACCCATTCATGCTTGTTTTGCTTAAAATTTATTATTATTTTATGCTATGTATACAATATGCAAAGCAACCAGTGATCCACGCCGAAAAAATCATGAGAAAACTTGTTTTTGTTTTCCGCAGTATTGAAGAAAGAAGAATCTGATAGATTGAAAAATGCTTGAGAACTCAGCAATAAAATTCAGAACTCTTAATTATTTTTTGAATTTCAACAAATTCTCTAATTGCTCTCTGCCGATCGTAACTATAATCGTAGTCAATTATAATTATGCAGAATAATTTTAGACTCTAAAATTAATATTAGTATTTCTGGTATATAAGAAGCAGTTTTACAAACTTTTCTGCTATCTAATAAATTACTACAAAAATCCAAAGCCACAGTAAGACTATGCAAACTTTAATTGTAATATTTTTTGATGAAACCAAATATGACACGTTGAAACAATTTAGTCAAAATTTTTCTTTCTAATTACACCATACATAAGTTGACTTCAAGCACAGCCTATCATTTAGAATAAGTTGGCTTGGAAGGTGTGAATAAAGCCAAGAAAAAACAGGAAATTAAGCGACAAGTTGAAAACAAAAAACTGAATTCATTGCATTTGTTGGCTATTTGTTTGAACTTTACTTGCTTTGAATTCGAGTCACAAATCTCAATAACATATAAGTTGGACAAATTCCAGAACAAGACGAAACTCATAAAAAATTGTACATCGTCTAAATGTGATCCCACTGGATTCAGCTTTTCATGCTTGTTTCGCAAGTAAAGATTATGGCGTACCAGAATGTCAACATCAACACAACTCAGACACATCTTTCAGTCACCGTCTGTCGTAAACTCCTTGAAATGTTAGCTCATTTAATTATTAAAGATAACGGTTGAAGCAATAACTTTTACACTTATCCATTCAAAGTGATAATGTCAGTTCCTTATGCCACAAATAAACGTCTATATTTCAGGAGGTGGTCAAGGCGAACTTGGAGATTGGAGTTTAGGTGCGTGAATATTTTCCCCTATAGTTAGTTGCATGGATTCTGTGTAAAGAAATTTTGTTTTATTATTACAATTATATAGAAGCCGTGTATGTAACATAACAGCGATTTATTTGCGAAGAAGCGGATCATGGCTAGAAGCGGTTCAAGGTGGAATGCTGCTTTAGTAAGCCATCTCTGTCAAGACAACATTATGAACGGAATTTAATCTAAGGATTAATTCTAAGATAACGCAATCCTGTGTCTTGGCTGCCCGGAATCAAGTAGCCAGTATTTATTTCATACACGGTGCCGGCAAATTAAGAGTTCTTTTTCTTCTGCAGCATTTTTCCAAATAGTTAACCAGCCAGTCAACATGTCTGGTTAGCTAGCGAGTAACAATGAACTATACACTGATCACTGATGCTATTTGTGCAATGTTTATTTGTTATAGAAACGGAGATCATCATTCTTGGCTGCACAGGAGCCGAGTTGGAAGTGTCAACATTCGAGTCCCTTTTCATTCGTGAAGAACTTTTTGAAGCACTTCATCTGAACTTATCTATTGCCATCAGTATCGAGATCACTTCAAGTAATACTCGTCAAAACGTGTACATTCTCTTTTGGTTGTTTGGTTGGTTCGTTGGTTCTCTGTTAGAAACTGGATTAGTTATAAGCATTAAAACCTGGAGTAAAGTAAAGTTGGCGTTAATTTAATTGTATTAACATCTGGTTATCGCCTAGCAATTTTCAGAAGTTTTTGTATTTCGTATGTTAAAGTTGCCGCTTTACAAAATTAAAAACATGCGTTTAGGTTTTTATACACTATTACTACAACAAGGGGATTACTACAACAACTAACCTGAATGTTCCATGTTTGTTTTCAGGTACAACGATAGAAATAACAGTTTTGGCCTCTGTATACATAGAAATTTTGGTTGATATTAGAGCAACAATTTCAAGCGAGCTTGTACAATTCACGTCATCAGGAGGCGGTCTTGTGGAGGTTATATCTGCCAACTCCGAAGGTACCTGTGATAACTGTCGAATATATCTTTAAAACCGAATTGAAACCATGCTGCAGAGTTAATGACATTCACTGCTGGTAATAGGATTCCGCTAATTACTGATTTTGGGATTTCAGTTAATAGACTCGTTTTAATGAATTGGTTTGCTTCGCGAATTCAATTCATTAGGATCTGAATATCTGTTATAACAAGAGTTTATAATAGGAAGAGTAAGACACTCAGCGCTTCCTAATGTATTAAGCTTACAATATGCTCGAAACATTATAGCCGAAATCTCGGGGGCTTCTCAGCGTGTAAACATGTCTGACATTTTCGTCAATTTAAATACTGTAACTTGAGCTCGGAAGGTTGTACAGCAATAATTTTTACATCGCTGTGTTGCGTTGAACGAGATCTTTTAACAATATAAAAATTATATAGTTCAGTTTAGGAAATTTCTCATAAATACGGCATCCTTTCCACGAAAATTTCGTCATTCATCAATATACCTTACGTTGTTGCGGGATTTTTATGAGACTGTCTGAACCAAGCTACATAATATTATTATCGTTAAAATTATTCCGTTCTACGCAACATAATTATATAAAAATTATTGCTGTACGACTTGCCTAGCTCAAGTTATAATATTTAAATTGTCGGAAACGCCCGATCTTGGAAGATGTCAGCGTGCTATATTTAAACGCTGAGAAGCTCTCCTACCGAGATTTCGAGTTTAATGTTTCAAATTATTGCAAGTTTAATACAGCCAGAAAGCGCTGTCTTACTCTTCCTGTTGATAATAGTTATTACACAACATATTATAATCTATATAATGCTAATTTAGGTAGCGAAAGAGAAGATACTGACGCAGGAGCCACAGAAGGCGCTGAAGGAGAACAAGCTGATAGCGCAACAGGTAGCCGCATCAAAAAAGTTTTGGTTCCCCATGCTCTCACCAAAAAAATATCATTATTTGATGTCAGCGTTGTCGAAACCATACAATTGTCAAATTTTACGTGGATTGATTTGAAATTTTTTGAAATATTAAACTATGTAAATATGAATGCAAATATACAAAAGCAACACCTTCGCGACTACAACCTAATTCCTTTGTTTTATGTTTAAGGATCTGGATCTGGTTCTGCAGAAGCTGAAGATGAAGCCGCAGCTGAAGACGAAGCCGCAGCTGAAGATGAAGCCGCAGCAGAAGATGAAGCCGCTGCTGAAGACGGAGCCGCAGCTGAAGATGAAGCCGCTGCTGAAGATGAAGCCGCTGCTGAAGATGGAGCCGCAGCTGAAGATGAAGCCGCAGCAGAAGATGAAGCCGCTGCTGAAGATGAAGCCGCAGCTGAAGATGAAGCCGCAGCAGAAGATGAAGCCGCTGCTGAAGATGGAGCCGCAGCTGAAGATGAAGCCGCAGCTGAAGATGAAGCCGCTGCTGAAGATGGAGCCGCAGCTGAAGATGGAGCAGCAGCTGAAGATGAAGCCGCAGCTGAAGATGAAGCCGCTGCTGAAGATGGAGCCGCAGCTGAAGATGAAGCCGCAGCTGAAGATGAAGCCGCTGCTGAAGATGGGGCCGCAGCTGAAGATGAAGCCGCAGCTGAAGATGAAGCCGCAGCTGAAGATGGAGCCGCAGCTGAAGATGAAGCCGCAGCTGAAGATGAAGCCGCAGCTGAAGATGAAGCCGCTGCTGAAGATGGAGCCGCAACTGAAGATGGAGCCGCAGCTGAAGAAGGAACTGACGATGCTGCTGCAGATGAAGAAGGAGCCGACGAAGGCGAAAGTACTGGTGCTGGCTCTGGAGAGAGTGGTGGCTCTGGATCTGAGTCTGGCGAAAGCACAGGCTCTGGTTCAGGGGAAAGCGGTGGCTCTGGATCTGAGTCTGGCGAAAGCACAGATGGAGCCGCAGCTGAAGATGGAGCAGCAACAGAAGATGAAGCCGCTGCTGAAGATGAAGCCGCAGCTGAAGATGGGGCCGCAGCTGAAGATGAAGCAGCAGCTGAAGATGAAGCCGCAGCTGAAGATGGAGCAGCAGCAGAAGATGAAGCCGCAGCAGAAGATGGAGCCGCAGCTGAAGATGAATCCGCAGCAGAAGATGGAGCCGCAGCTGAAGATGAAGCCGCAGCAGAAGATGGAGCCGCAGCTGAAGATGAAGCCGCAGCAGAAGATGGAGCCGCAGCTGAAGATGGAGCAGCAGCTGAAGATGGAGCAGCAGCTGAAGATGGAGGCGCTGCTGAAGATGAAGCCGCAGCTGAAGATGGAGCCGCCGCTGAAGATGGAGCAGCAGCTGAAGATGAAGCCGCAGCAGAAGATGGAGCCGCAGCTGAAGATGGAGCAGCAGCTGAAGATGAAGCCGCAGCAGAAGATGAAGCCGCTGCTGAAGAAGGAACTGACGATGCTGCTGCAGATGAAGAAGGAGCCGACGAAGGCGAAAGTACTGGTGCTGGCTCTGGATCTGAGTCTGGCGAAAGCACAGGCTCTGGTTCAGGGGAAAGCGGTGGCTCTGAATCTGAGTCTGGCGAAAGCACTCCTTCTGGCTCTGGAGAAAGCTCGGAAAACGGTATGTCGCTTAGTAATCGTTTCTTAGAGTGAAATACACAACAGTGCTTTGGGTTGCGCAATATTTCTGCCATATAACTGATGTTTTCCATTTTCACATATTTTGTGCTGCCCAAGGGTGTATAATGCAAGACATGTGCGTTTATTGCAAAACATTACTTATCACTCATAATAGCCGTTCAAAGGTGACCCCCGACATGTGTTTATAGGAAAATCTTGGACAGCATGAGGGCACCTGTGGCCAAAGGTGTCAACATTTTTTCAAATTCAATGTTTTCAAAATTTTTGCCATATTTTATATCCAGTTGACAGTCGTATGAAAGAAATCGATCGCATTTACGCAAAAATACCATTTTCAAACATACAGGCAAACGAATAACAATTAGATAACGACTACGTCTCGAATAGTTTATATCCTCTGTAGGGTCTTCAAACTGACAACTTTCGTTTTATCATACGGTTTCTGTAACACATAAGATTTCATAAGAAAACATTTCGGCGAATTTCTGAAGCGAAAATATGATAATTGGCACTATCTCACGAAGGACAGAAGATAGCAAGATCCTTCCAAAATCAAAAATGTAGAGCTCAACAATGGCTTTCAAAGGAATATATTTATTGCATTGCTAGCTCTCAGAAACAGATAAAATTCTTCCGGAACGGTGTAAGAACACTAGAAGAAGTTATTTTGAAATGCTTCATCAAATTTCAGTTTGATTTGGATCGTGTGCTAACCAGGCATGCACAGGAGGCGAAATTTTGGGAAGGGGCGGTGAACTGACGACCCAACACCGCCGAAGAACCGGATTGTTTTTTGGTTTTTTGTTCCAATATCGGATTCAGGAGGGGTAAGCAGGGTTTTTTGGGGATTGAGACCCGGGTCTAGGGGGCTCCCCAAATATTCCCTCAAGCACACGTATGATGGTTAACAGTAGGTTTCAACAGTGTTAATGACCACTTAGGCCAATCAGCCTAACTTTTCAACCATTAGAAGTACATCATATTTTTGTAACTGTCTACTGTTTGCAAACAAAAGGTTGTTTTTTCATGCTTTTTTACGTTGGTCTACACTGCTGAGTGCTGACTCAGATGCAGTCTTAATATGCAGGAATGTGTGCCGTTGTAGGTTCTATCAAGTGTGTGTAATAGATAAGAGTAAGACACTCTTAAGCTACCATGTTGAAATCATGCAAGGTATGCTCGGTGCGTTAAGTCAGGACCCCCCCCACCAAGGAACTTACGGGATCCCACTTTGCACAAGATACACGTTTTCGTATAAACGCATGGCTGCATAATTTTAACTGTCATGTCATAACTTTAACTAGGCTAATGTTAATTCGACAACTTTCTAGCATTTTTTCTGCTCCTTTTAGTGATATAAAAATTGTTTCATAATTCAAAAATTCGAAGGAATGTAATATGCAGCAATTTTTATATCATAGGAAAGGAAAAAAGCTGTAGCAAATTTGTTGAAATAGTTTTTCAATTGCATTTATGTAATTAAAGTTAGAATAATTAGTAAAAAATAAATGATAAATTACCTACCGAATCCAAACCCGTAAGCCTGTAGATAATTAGCGAATCAGAATTTATATGAAAGCGTGTATGTAGTGCAAGGTGTGGTAACCAGGTAAAGCACCGAGCATACCTTACATGATTTCGACATGGTAGCTTAAGAGTGTCTTACTCTTATTTATTATACACTCTTGGTTCAATTACTTCACGAAGTTTTTTTCACGTGAATAGACGTGTACTTTAAGACTGGTCCGTATTTTGAAGTTTTGGAGTTTGCCGTGGAAATTTTAGGTTAAGTATTTTTTGCAGTTTTTCCTCCAAAGCTAGAGTTAAAGTCTGTTCGCATGTGTACCGGAGAAAGGTAGCCCATGATGTGCATGATGCACTGAATGTTGCAGAAAGGTCAAAATGAAATGTTGTCGAATCATTTTTCTTGATGTCATAGAAAGGCACCCCTAATGAGCTCAGAATGTTGTGATAGGTCACACTTGAACATTGAGGAATGACCCTTGATAAAAGATAAGCCAACAGCTACCAGTCGTCCTGTTAATACCGAAAGGTGTATTACTTTGCACTGAACCTTTTATTTGTGACTTCAGTTTAGTTGTTAATAGTCGATTACGTTTCATCTCATTCATTTATTCGTTTCATTCAGAAAAGCGTTATTCTCACTTTGGAAGGAGCCAACCTAGAACAAACTGAGGAACAAGCAGCTGAACTGTTGCAACAGATTAAAGATTTGGTTGTCCAAAACGTACTGGATTTACGAATCCTAGCAGGTATAGATAATGTATAACTGTTGCTGCAGCAAACTTAGGTACAGCAGGATGGATATAGAGATGTTATTAGTAGTGGTAGTTATCAGTCACTTGGTGCATGAGAAGTGTGACAAAAATGGGAAGCATTTGAGTTTGAGTTTGTGAATTTGTCGATTTTTCAGAAAACAAAGTTGAAGTTGTCTTTGAATCGGATGGTGGGGAAGAATCTGCGGTTTCTGATGACAGTGGTCTTGCAAGCGAAGAGAGCGATGAAGAAGATGAATCCACCGGCGCGCCGAGGAACCCGCCGTGATCTTGAAGGATCTGGTCGTTTCCGGATCTCTGGTTTTCCGCCTGCAAAACGGACAAGAAGTGAAAGTGGTCAACGTCGAAGTGGAAGAATCAGGTACATAAGCTATCTATATATAATTTATGGGGGTCTCTTGCGCTACCCCCCCAGCCATAACTTTTGATTTTTTGACCAATAACTTAGAAATTTGGTATGGGTGCATACTGGAGGCTTATGAGTTCAAAAATTTAAAAATTTTAAAAATTTAAAAATTTTAAAAAAAAATTTTGAATTTTTGTTTGGTAAGGGACCCAAGGGGACCAAAAATGTTTTGAAAAACAATTTGCTGGAAACTTGCATAGGGGGTTCTCAGGGGCGCTGAGCACGAATCCGAAAACCGTTTTTCGATTCAGCTTTCGTTAGCCGAGTATGAGCTAAGCTTGTAAGCGTAACATGTAAGCTTATACTGAGCGAACGAACAGCTGAATCGAAAAAAGGTTTTCAGATTCGTGCTCAGCGCCCCAGAAACCCCCCTATGCAAGTTTTCACCAAAATTTTTGGTTCCTCTTGGTCCTTCCCCCCTTACCAAACAAAAATTTAAAATTTTTTAAATTTTTTAAAATTTTTGAATTTTTGAAATCATAAGTCTGCAGTATGCACCCCGACCAAATTTCAAAGTTATTGGTTAAAAAAAATCAAAAGTTATGGGTGGGGGGACGCAAGAGACCCACTTATGGCAAGCCAACCGAAAGTTTTTACTGTTGGCAACAGTTTGC
Organism: Trissonchulus latispiculum; assembly: GCA_030248195.1. Taxonomy (NCBI): domain Eukaryota; kingdom Metazoa; phylum Nematoda; class Enoplea; order Enoplida; family Ironidae; genus Trissonchulus; species Trissonchulus latispiculum. The sequence continues at coordinate 53,806 of JASAND010012462.1, forward strand.
CAATTCTGCGACAATTACGTTGCTGCCATCAAAGATCTGACATTTTTCAGAAACGGTGTATGATGTCCAAGGGATCGTGTACCATTGCGATAGGTCCTAGGATAGAGATGAAAACAGTTTAGGAATAAAAGCAAAATATTGGCCCGGTCGGAGACCGAACCACTGCCCTTCTACTCTTTACGTCAGAGGTGGTAACCACTACACCACCGAGTCATCCCCTGAACTTCTGTATCAGGATTATTAATCTTTCCTGTGCCTACTTCCCTTACACATGCCGGCTCCTTGTTCTCCTTACTGTGTTATGATGACACATACATGTGAATTGAGGGGAGGGTGAACCGGCGGCTGAAGGCAGACGAAAAACCAGAGTTTTCGGTTTTTGTTTGTGATGTGTACGCTTCTAACTTCATTCACATCATGACATAACATACAACGTAGGCATAAATCACACTTGCTAAATCTTACTGAACACACCAGTTTGCTTTTAAAGGGGGAGAGGAGGCCAGGCATGTGGAGTGGGGAGAAACAAGTACATGTTTTGTCTTAAGTAGTAATAACGCGAACTGCCTTAGTCAAAGCATAAATTTATTTGTATTCTACGTTCTGCAGGCTCTGGCTCTGGTTCTGGTTCTGGTTCCGGCTCTGGCTCTGACTCCCAGGAAGGTATGCACTAATAAAATGCATAAATCGTCGTATTATTATTAGCATCTGTCTGACTTTAGTTCAGAATTATATTGAGCATGAATATGTTACAATTGATTTTAAACGGTTAAAACGGCATATTACAATCTGAGGCGTCAACGCGCCTCTCTATACATTCGCGACTATGAATGCACTTTTAGCCTTTACATGCACGGCTCATATGCAGGAGCCGTACTTTGGGAGAGAAGTAGTTTAGGTGGCAGTTTCAGAGTTTTGCCACAGATTTCTGAAATCCAAATCCTAATCCTTATAAATTCTAAAATGAGACTGTGCGTGAGAGCTTGTCTCTGAGGAAACAATAAGCTTAATCCTCCTCAAACACTAATAACACAGTCCAGGAAACTAACATTACCCTTACGTAAGGTGACTAGCGGTAACATGATTAATCCAAAATTAAAACTCTATCGTATAGTAAGCATAATGCTTTATTCCTTTTGCAGATTCCACAGGCTCTGGCTCTGGCTCTGGCTCCGGTTCAAGCGAACAAGGTAAAGAAACCTTGGACCAGTTACCATTAGCGGGTACCTAATCTTCAACAACCAAATTGTACCCAGCAATTTATTCGAATTAGGATTTGTTGTAAAAATTTGATTGTAGTTCCGGTTCCAGCTAAAGTTCACTTTTTCTTACTGGAGAAAGTCACATTTATGGGAAATTAAACAAAAATCTGTTTTTATTATAGATTCCACAGATTCCGGATCTGACGAGGGTATTTCAGTTTTTACTTATTTAATTAATTTCGTTTTTCTAGATGATTCATTTAGTTCGCGTTTCTAGCAGAAGTTGCATTTTGACTAGACATTAGCCAAACCATTGCACCAGAAAAGCAAGCGTCGGGCAAACAGGCAAATCTGTAGAAATGATGCATTGTATTAATCATAATGGAACGGTGAAAACGCCTGCCCTGCAGTCACTTAACGCAAAGCCTTAGTCCGAAACAAGAGCGAGACAGGGAGTATGCCTGTTGAGACTAAGTTATTATTAACTAATTATTAATTTAGGCAGTGAAGAATCCATACTACTTGAACTGGACAGTCCAGTTGACCCGTCAAGCGAAGCTGAACAAGAAGCTCTTGAACAGTCAGTTCGAAAAGAGCTCCAAGTCAGTGCATCCCTAAAGCTGGAAGTGAAGGTCAGAACAGGTGAGTACATAGATTTGAATTTTTTAGCATTCGAATTAGCGACTGACTACTGATTTCGAGAGACCATCTATGAAATCTAATTTTCCAAACAGACCAATACTTTACTGCTAAATGGTTGAGCAGATCAAAATATTACCAAAAGCGTACTAACCTTGAGTAAGAAACGACTCATACAATTAATCCAGTTTATTCCAGCAATGTTGTCGTTAGTTTATGTCTACTACACCCGAGTTTTTTCCTCAAACTAATAAAAAAACTGGGTTGACTTTTGATTTGAGTTTAAGTTTGATTTAATTTTCATTTCTAGAGACGGAAGTCGAAGTCAGCTTCCAGCCAGAATCTGAAGAAGAACAAGCTGAGGCTGCAGAGGCTGCGGCAGTTCTCAAAGATTTAGTGGTCCAAAAAAGCCTGACACTAACCAACTCTCGTGGTCAAGTCGTCAAAGTGATCAAAGCTGAAAAAGAGTCCAAAGACTCTGGCAGCAGCGGATCAAGCTCAGGTAATAGCTATGGCGAAATAGACAGGCATGTTGCTAAAGTATTAATGTTAAATCAAATATGAAGCCTAAATGCGAGGGGTTTTGTCTTAAATAAAATAAATTGATAATTTTTTTTCTGTTGCACAAACGCACTTGTAAGCAAGAATGTCTAAGTTTTGAAGAAATCGTGTGGGCATACCGGCATAGGCAAAACGTAGTTTCGATCCTAGAATTGTGAACTATCACCAGTTTGCTCGAACTGCAAAAGGTTTAAAAAATTAGTCTCATTCGATGCCCCAGAGTTGCTGAATGACTAGATTTTGGACGTGCGGGAAGAAAACGGGAAGCGGGAAACGACTAGAAAACGGGTTCTGTATCAACGAAATGTGAACTAATTTCGTCAACATTTTAACTTTTGTATCCAAAAGCTTTCCACATGCACACGCTGGGACGATTATTTTCTCTGCCCTCCCACAGCACACGCTTAATTGTTAGTCTGTTATTTTTGATAGTGCAAAAAACCCTGAGTCGGTTTAATGATTAGAAAGTTTATCAAGTACATAACAATCGTCATCATTGAGGCTTTTGAAAAAATTGTAGTACAGTTTGTATCTTAATTTTATGGCTAAAGATTAAAGAACAATGCTGTCATAAGAAAGCAAAGTATTTAAATAAGTGGCCAAATGTTTGAGTTGGCGATTTCTCTCTGGATGAATTTCGGACTTGAAAGACACGTCGCCCTGCACACGTATCCGTGCAGTTACGAAATGCAGGCGTTGACCCGTAGATTCAGTTTTGTCTTATCATACATAGACATTTTCATGCTCCTCATAGCAGAACTATACCCCTTTTAGGGGTTTTCTTGTCATTTTGGAATTGAAATAGTAGACAGAAAACTATGATGGCTGTACGTATGGGCTTAAAATTTTGAATTTACGCGTTTCAGGTATGTATATAAATGCTGCATGTAGGGACAATTAAATTTCTAATTAGAACTTTTCGTTGGATTTTGTGATCATCTAACAGCTGTTTGCTCCTTACTACGACTTGTGACTCTGCTGTTACAGGTGAAAAATTGAACAATGGACGCTTTTCACCATTCGGAGGAAGCCAATCCCGTGAAAGTGTGGAGGATTACTCAGGTACTCTAAAGGAATTAAATTGAATTTGCAATTATTTGTGCCAAACCACGTGCTACAGCATCTATCTCTGTGTAATAGAGTATCGACTGGTTACCAAAAATATTTGCAACATATTCACTAGGACAAAAATCTTACGTCCCAAAAAGCATTAGTTGCAGGTATGTGTTTAGGTTTTTAGTTAGAAATGGTTCTTTTGCTATACTTTCTGAAGATAGGCTTGAAACTTACAATTTATATTATTTTGTGTTGTTTAGGTCCTACCACTCTAGTGCTAGAGCTAAGTGGTGCTCCTTTAGAACAGTCTGAATCCTACCAACACTACTTGGAAGCACGAATGCTCTGGCTGTTGCGAATTCGACGAGAGTTCTTGGTGAAGCTGGAGATCACTTCCCGTAAGAAAATAAAAGATGTTCTGTAAATAAACTTCGTGCATTGTGAACGTCATGCAAAGTTTACTGTTACTGCCTGGTTTTGGTCAAATTTGACAGATTTCATGAAAAATATTTAAACATTTGGCTCTTTCGGAAATGCAAACTGCGAACCTTTTCGGTCTGCAAACCACTACACCACGAAGTCAGGAGAGATGAGCACTGAACCTTTACATTCTTGGTGTATCCTGTATATCTGTTTTAAATTTTTCGTTTGAAATTTGTGCAAACTATCACAGACACGATTCAGATCCCATTCACATATTGTATTCCATGTTTCAGCCACCACCATCGAAATTGAGCTTACGACATGGTTCTCCGCTCACTACATGGACGCTGTGGCTAAATATGCCATGTCCACCGAAATTTCCATAATGCTACCTAGTGGAGAGACATGCAGCCTTGTGTCTGCAACGCCTACAGGTGATCAACATTTTATTGGCTCAACATTTCGTTGTTATGAATATGTTCATTATTAAGGAAAACTAGAAAAAGGCCGAGTCGAGGAACGTCATTTGAACAATAGTGATTTCAAGCGAGTCTAGATAAAACCTAAGCTGCTGGAAAACGGAAGATAAGCCATTTCTGTTTTACGGTGAGCCTCATCAAGTTACAATTTGTTACAACTGCTGAACTGCCTATAATAACATATTTTCATAAGTATTGAATCGCAATTTTGAAAAAAGAGTATGCTATCGTACCTACAGCATAGTTGAACTTAACTGTTTCATCTAGTGCTACTCCACTCAACCTTGCCTTTCCTTTTGCCAACTCTTCCATAAAAGCAGATCAGACTGATTATAATTTTAATTAAATGTATTAATATATTATATTTATATTAATTATATTATATTAATATATATTATAGTTATATTAATTAGATTTAATTCAATTATAATAATAATTTTCTATTTTAATATTATTATTTCTTGAAACCGAACAACTGACAATGCCTGAAACTAAACAAACGTTGTTGTTATTGCAGGAGGAGATGCAACACCGAGTGCAGGGAGTGGCGGTGAGTATCTTTTATGGAATTATTTGTATGCCGTACAGCGAACTGCATTTGTGCCATTTGTGCCAAATCGCACCAAGAAAACTATATCAGTACAGCTAAAAGATATGAAGCTAGCTTAAAAGCTAGTAAAACACGGTATACTTATTTTTCAAATGTCTCATGCTTATGTTCTTAAAAGTCATAATGTCCTACTGGCCTTACAAGATGCAAATGAACGAAATCAGCGAAGCTCGGAAAAAAGTGACCCAAAAATGGACCTTCATTAACTTAGCTTTGTACCTATTTTTGTATTTTGTATTCTACAGGTTCTGGCTCTGGCTCAGACTCCCGCCCTGACTCCCAGGAAGGTATGTATAATTGAAAGGCTTTTCGGTTCCTGCAATTTTTCAATTTTTGAATCTTGTACAGTTAGTTCAGTTCAGACAGCGACAATACCTTTATTTGGTGGCCGATTTGGGTGACTGTCATGTCATGTCATGACTGTCGGGTGACGCTGCAAAAGCCAAGCTCATCATACTATGAAATTCGTACAAAATTGGCGGACAGATAACGCAAGGTTAACACGCCACATTAACTTTGTGTCATTTAGGGTCCTTTTTGCACCAAGCTCAAAATTTTGCGAAAACGGGCTACAAGAAATGCGAAAATGAGAAAAATCGGTGACCGTGACAAAATCGCGACGACCTACCATCGATTACATAGAGCTATTCACTGCCCTCAAATAAAGCTTTTTACAACTGAAACAAAATCTGAACACACTATAAACTGCTTAATTCCATTGTTTGAAATATTTCAGATCAGAAAAAGGAAGATGATGAAGATTTTGCCCAAAATTAGTTGCCCAATATTGATGCCGATTTTCGCCCTGGTCTCGATTGAGAACAAATCACATTCCTACTACTGGATCATGATCTAGCCTGATTAGAACAATTAATAGAATATGTATATATTTCGAGTGTTGTGTAATGTAAAGTAGACTAATGATGGAATCCGTATAACTCAATCACAATGTCTTGCAGGCATGTGTACGAGCTTTTCCAGTGAAAAACATTAATATTAATTTTGTCTGTGATTGTGTTTTCTAAATTCTGTCAATTTAATAGTGATTCCTTATGTAACTTCTGTTTTCTTAAATCGTACAATGTTTATGCATGGCTGGCCGGATTTTTCGGTTGTATCCTATGTACGATACTTTTATATTGTAGTGCTCTAAGCACAAAGTTTTGATTACATTTATGTCGACTTGCCTAACCTTTCGAACTGACCTTGTATTAACCAGTAAATGAGCATCAATAATTTTAAGGCTAGTTTTCTGGTTTCGACAAATGAACTGAAACCTGCCGTCGAAGTCAGCTTCACAAATCCACCCAAAAGTTATCCTACCTAAGATTTCTTTCTAGATTATCCATCATGCCAGACAACTTGTTTGATTCAACTTAAAAATCAGTCTGTTCTAGCCTCAACAGTACACAATAAATAAGAGTGTAACAGCTGGAAGGCTCCCTGCTATCAGCTGCAGGTACGCTCTGCTTCTGCAAGCTAACGGCTGTTCCCACCTTATGAATGTGTAATTAATGACCTCCCTTCCCACACAAATGTGTACCCTGGATACCTACTTGCCGAATCTTTGCCTGTTATAGTCTAGCTACTTGTGTTGTCTCATAACTATGAGTCTGTTTTTGAGCATTAGAACGCAAGGATAACAGAAAAAACTCTGTTGGAAGTGAAGATACACATTTTGTGCGGTTGGTCAGCGTACATGAGCTTGGAGGCAGGTTGAGGGGGGTCACCCCCCCCCCCCGACATGGGGCACCCACTGGGGTCGCTTATCCCACCCCCAGCATCCGTATTTTTCCGGATTTTATGACAAATCCAGTTTTTCGGCGGCCATCCCAAAAAATTTAATCCAAAAGCAGGGATTAAAGTTGCATCACATCACAAAGCAAGCTCTTTCTAGAGCACATGAAAGATATGTGTTACCAAGAGTACATAATAGATAAAAGTGTAACAGCTGGCAAGCTCTCTGTTATCAGCTCAAGGTACATGCTCTGCACGTTAACGGCTGACCCCCCCACAAATGTGTACCCAGTACACGTTTCTGTACGCTCACTCGCCGTATCTTTACGTGTTAAGGCTCGAAAACACAACGCCTGCGTGCGTCCAATTTGTGTCTGCTTCGAGCTTTATGTGTAACTTCAGCGCTCAGCAAAAAGAGCGTACTACAACTCAATGCAAAAACTGCGCACATATATAGTTTTAACGGCCCTTTTATAGTCAATTCATTTGTTGTTCGTTACGATGGTCCGCTTGATGTGTTCTACTTGCGGTACTGATCGCTGCCAGTCCTTTACTTTGCACCACATCCCCCGCAGAGTTCCAACTCTCCTTCTTATATCGGTCGGCAAAAAGCCCCATTGTCCACACCCGGGTTAAACAGCATGGGCTTCCTTCGCATACGCCGAGGAGACCGGGTAGGGTACCCGTAATTTCGAACGTTCTGGTCTTGGCCTTCTACGCCGCGATCGACTCCAGCCCCAGCTTTCGGCATATGGTCCAGAGGATCTCTTTCGTCCTCGTCGCCGCTTCCGATGTAGTCGTCGAATACAGCATTGATCTGATCGTCAGCTTCGGAGGGCTCCACGGGGTTCGCCCTGCGAAGATCGTTAAGGTGGCGTGGAACTCCGCAGACGTCAACAGTGCGAAGCGATCTCAAACCAGTGACTTGCTGCTTGGTCCAGGGGGTAGTGCAACGCGTATTTGTTGGTTTCACATATACTGCGTCACCCACTTGTAGGTTCAGCAAGTTCGGCTGCATCTCTGTTTGATTAGCCGGATCTCCAGGTATACGGGCTTTGTACTTGTGTATCCTGGATGCAGGAACTTCGCCTAATTTGTTCGGGGTATGATTGTACCAGAAGGCCATTAGCTCCACCGACTGTTCGCTTCGTGCCGCCAACCTTTTGATAGTGCGATGATTTCTCTCCACAATCCCGTTTCCTTGTGGGCGGTAAGCCGCAGAGAATACCTGTCGTATTCCAAGTTTCTTTGCCCACTCTTGGACCCGATGGCTCTTGAACACAGTACCGTTATCGGAAAGCAGCTCATCAGGAATCCCGTGTTCCAATATTACTTGTTCCAGTTGCCCAAGGACATGATCAGCGTCTTCTTTCACAAGGTTACGCCAAATGGAATGAATACCTGGTGCAGGTATCGATTACAGTGAGATACGCATTGCCGCGGTAGTGGGTAACATCTGTTGCCAACCTTTCCCATGGTCTTTCAGTTGCTAACGATCCTTTCTCTGTAGTCACGTGTGTAGGATCAATCCGCTTGCATACTTCGCAAAGGTCAATCACTTTTTTGACCACCTTCCGTTCCAACTTTGAGTTTATTAGCCTTTTGCCGAGGAACCAAGTGCGGCCAATTCCAAGGTGGTGGCGATCGTGAATATCCTTTACTCTGCTCTTAATCAGTTGCATGTCATCCGCAATGCCAACGGCGCACACAGCTGGAATCAGCCAGTGCTTCGGCACTCGGGTGAGTTCGTCCGCTTTATTGCTCTTAGACTTTACCTGCCTCACGGTCAGGTTGAGCTGGTATTCTTTTACTAGATCCGCTATGATATCAAGTCGCCGCCTGGTTAGCATCTCGGTAAGCCCAGCTGCCTTGATCCTGTGGGTGTCGTTTAACACCGAACTGAGCCATCCAACCACTGTAGCTGAGTCGACGTTGATCCTCACTGTGTTGAGTCCCCACTTCAGTGCCATGTTCAATCCTCGAATCACCGCCTCCAATTCCGCAGAATTTATGTGTGCCCGGCTTTGTTCTTCCCGCAGCCACGATCCGTCTTTCACCGCTGCGCCCTGAATAGTCACCATTGCCCCACAGACTAGAGAACTTGCGTCACACCACACTTCGCCCTGCTTTTCTCCCGTCGGAATTGCCCAAACTCCTTGCACGGGATCGCATTTTCTTGCCTTTTCTATTGTTTCAGCAACGTATACCGTCGTCTTCTCCGGGATAAGATCATCCCAGCGTAGGCCGTTAGTTGTCCTTTTGAGAAATCCACAGGCAACTCAGCCATCCTGCCACCGGATGATGTCCCACCAGTTTTCCACACACCGAAAACAACTGCCGCTTGGTTAGTCTTCCACTGGGAGCTTCTATCTCTTTATCTCTTTTCCACACGTACTGTCCTGCTTTATGCTCTACCCGGAGCCCTAAGGCCCTTGCACCGTCCAGATCTTCAGCATCCTTTGCTTCCAACCCAAACACAGTCAAGTGGTCTTTGTCTGTTTGCGCCGACACAGAGCTGGTATCGCAGAATATATCATCAATGTAGCTATCGGTGGCTGCAGCTATGTCTTGCCTCAGGGACAGTACCTTGTGTAGGATTGAACCCATCAACTTTGGTGCTATGCTAAGTCCGAACCCAATCCTCGTCATCACGTAGGGCTTGCCTTTGAAGATAACAGCTTGGTAAGGTATATTTTCCGGGTGCACCCTTACCTGCAGATACGCTTTCTTGAGGTCGAGCATCTGAACGTTGGTTCCTTTCGGTCGCCAGCTGCGAAGTTTTTCTGGACATACCGCACAATTTTTCCCCGGTAACTCAGGATGTGCTTGTTCAATTCCCAATAGTCCATTATGGGTCTTACTCGGCCTTTTCGCGGTTCATCTTTTGCCATGAAAGCGACGATCCCTTTAATTTCCCCATGTTTTCTTGGGTCGTGTAGCTCAAGCCTGCCGTCCGAAATCCACTTTTCTACCTCTGCTTCGAAACCTTTACGTATGTCTGGTGCCATCCCGTAGTCCGCCTTTACATTCTTCAGGATAGCAGGGCCACCGTCCCAGCGCCACCGTACCGTCCAGTACTTTGCAGTAAAGGTAGCTTCGAAGTCGGATTCTTGAATGCTGAGAGCCTCCGGGACACCAGTTTTTTCATCCTTTTTCGAATCAGTAGGAAGATTGTCGACATCCTTCACCTACACAGCGCCGTTGTTGTGAACAGTCACTGTCCCCAGTTGGCCAACGTAGTTCATGCCCAAAATCAACTGGATGCCCGGAAGGAGGAACTTAGATTCCGGAATCGCCAACTCTACCTGCTTTATGATGCTAGGCTTTTCGTCCACAATCACCGCCGCTGTGACAAAGCCCTTCAGCTGCATTTCCTGTCCACTGAGAGTAGTGACCGTGCCAGCACCCCCGTTACGACTCCAGGACCCGAGTCTTTTGGCTGTGTCCAACAATCACTGATGTCGTACACCCAGTGTCCACTAGAGCTACGCAGCTGACCTTCTCGTTCAACGTCACTTTAATGGTGGGCAAGTTTATTGGCGATGCTCGGAGGCTCCCGCCGGCGCATGCGCTGACGACGCCTCCGTTCGTCCGTTTCCCTGGTAGCAATTGGCCGCGGTGTGTCCTCGCTGATGACAGATATGGCAGACTAGCTTGCACTCACGGCGGAAGTGCCCCGATTTCCCACATCCATAGCAGAGGCCTTTCGAGGGTTTTGTAGCAGCCACAGAAGACCTAGCGATTCCAGCGAAAACCATGGTGCTTTGACGTCGGTCCGCCATTACCGCTTTTGCACATTGCAGCAACTCCCCAACCGTCGACTCTCGTCCCTTCAAGGCTTTGACCTGCGCTGCCACGTCATCCGGCAGTCCGCAGACAAATTGACACTTTAGCACGCTGTCGTCCTGAGTTCCCATAAGGCCCAGTAGCCGACGCAGGTCAACCAAAAACGCGTCCGCCGACTCATCCATTCCATTCCCAGGGTTCTGCTCTTCAGTTGATCGAAGGCTTGGTATGGCGTTAGCGCAAAGGCCGATACCAGGGCGCTCTTTATCTCGTCATAGGAGGACTTCTTCGCCTGGTCCATCTGATCGAAAATGGCGAATGCAGCATCTTGCAGGAATAGGGGGACGAATCTCGCCAAATCTTCAATCCTTTGCAGATTGGCTACCAACTCGGCCTTCTTCAACCATTCACTTATGTCCTCTCCTTCCGAACCACAGAATTTCGGAAGGATATCCGATATTTTCACGGACATCTTTACCGCAACAGGCCGAAATAGCTTGTGTAACTTCAGCGCTCAGCAAAAAGAGCGTACTACAACTCAATGCAAAAACTGCGCACACATATAGTTTTAACGGCCCTTTTATAGTCAATTCATTTGTTCTTCGTTACGATGGTCCGCTTGATTTGTTCTACTTGCGGTACTGATCGC